>JAODAL010013611.1:0-90621 GCA_025379985.1 Phyllomedusa bahiana | reverse complement strand
TTTAATAATAAAAATATGCTTTTAGACTAGATCTAACTGAAAGGATTTAGATGAGATTATATTTTTTCAATTCAACGTGTAATGGCTTAGAGAAAAACAAACATATTATAAACGATCACTGTGATATTTCAATAGGGTCATTTGCATGCCATTACGGAAAAACTAGATTTTACTGCCACACATTGCAAAGATAACACATAACATCCGGGGGGGGGGGGGGCTTTTCAATCAAATGGATGACAAAAAACCAAAAAATGAAATGTTTTTTGGAGTCTACAAAATTTTTATAAATTAATTTAATCAACAAAATTTACCTTTTGTATGCCAAACACAATTTTAAGGGCAAAAAACAATAATCATGTGAAAATCTAATTCATTTTTGTGCTATGACAGTAAAGGTAAATGTAGTTGGTAAACATTAACAACATGTCTATTATGCTAATCTATCAAAATTATATGTACATTGTATATGTCACTCAGATAGACTCCATTAAAAAGGACAAAATTTAGATCCCCAAAAAACTCACTAAAATGTTCAGCATTTAAATTAGACCATTTCAAAAAAATAATCACATCAGGCCTCATGCATGAAAACTGTTTAGGTATAGGACTTTCTTTGTTGCTCATAGCAACCAATCAGAGCTCCATTTTCATTTCACATAGTGCTTTGAAAAATGAAAGGGGAGCTCTGATTGGTTGCTATGGGCAACAAAGAATCTTAGACCAAAAAGTTTTTTTCCATGTCCCTTATAGTGGCTTCTGTATTTTGTTCCATTTTCTCCTTGTGAAATACTCTCAGCCTTCTATAATAGTGAAAAATTTCTATCATAGGAGACATGGAGAATGTCACACAAACCATTCAAATTCTTAATTTTAACATATCTCACCATCCATTACAGCTTTGAACATGAGACTACCATTTATAGACAATCACATGGGTATCTCATCATATATTTGATTTGCAACTTTTTTGCTTGCTTAGTTCTGCAAAAAACTTGTCATTAACGCATTGTTACGTTTTGCTCCTTAAAACAAATTTTAAGTTTTATTATTTTTTAGTATTTTTGAAAAACCACCTTTTCTTTTAATGCTGCCCAAATCCTTTTGGGCTCTCAATCGGATTCAAGCAACATCTTAACCAACATCTGATCCCAGGTCTCTTCTAAACATTCCCAATGTTGGTGCACATTGGTTGACTCACTTGGGTACAGATACAGATTTTTATTCAACTCTATCCACAAATGTTCAATTGGTTTGAGGTCTGGGGACTGTGGAGGCCAATATAGCAACTCTATTTCATTGTCATTAAACGGTTTGTTTTTCCAACCGAATATGCTTCAGGTCGTGTCCGCGGAACACTTGCCCTCCTTTCAATCCTATACGAAGTACTAAGTAACTCATCTTGTAGGTTTTTAATAAGCGACATTGAACCACCCTTTATCCTGGGCAAACCAGCGCCCTTTTCTGTGACACAAACCCATATCATCAGCTTTCCTCCACCGAACTTGACAGTCCCTTCAATATATCAATCCTTTTCCCCATTTTCCCTTTATTCTTCCTGTCTTCCATTTGCCACCATCAGAGTCCCATCTATTAACCTTCATCTCATCGCTCCAAATCACCTGTCTGCAATCTTCTACTGTCCACCTTTTGTACTTTTTTGCAAACTCGACCCAACACTTCCTTTTGAGCTTTTTTTTTTTTTTTTTTTCCTCGCTTTTTCCTAGCATCATTCAAGATCTGTATAATACACGTTGCATGGTGCTTGCATGGGCATCTGTGATCTCACTATTACGAAACAAACAAGTCGTCGCTACTGCCATGTTTGTCACACCAGAACTTATAGTACCTTGTTATAAGCTGACTTCTGACTCTGATATTTTGCCTGAATATCCACCTCTTGGTTTTTGAATGAATGAATGGACTTCATTTCGTTTTCTTCCAACTGTGATGGCACTAACAAGTTGCAGTATGTCAATTTTCTTGGACTGAGAGACTGCTACCGTAGCAATGAGCTGGATGATGCAGTTTCTCTTTTCTTGGGACATCTTCTTTATGGCTGCTCCTCAATTCAAATCAGTGACCTATTCAAACACTGAGCTATTAGTGAATGTGAGAACAAGTTGTAATTTGTAGTATACAAGAAGAAAAAGATTGTTCCATCACGAGGAGCAAAACAGTAACAATGCAGTTACATGACAAGAATCTGCATAATTAACCATATGCTAAATAGTTGCAAGTCAAATTTAAATTTAAGTGAAAGAAAAGCTGTATTCATGCCCGAGTGAGTCGACCAACATGCACCAACACTGGGAATGTGTAGAAGCGACCTAAGATAAGATTTTGGTTGAGACATGCTCGAATCTGTTATAGAGCATGCCCAGAAGAGTACCGGCAGTGTTGAAAGCCAAAGGTGGATTTAAAAAGTACTAACAAAATAATAAAAAGTTCGATTTTTAGGAAGAAAATAGTTACAATACAGCTACATAACAAGAAGCTGCAAAACTAACCATACGCGAAATAGTTGCAAATCAAATTTATGTATGAGATAGCAAAGAGGGATGTCTATAAAATGAAGATAGTTTCACGTTCGAATGTGTAGTGGATGATGATATATGGAACCTGAAATTCAAAAGTTCAAATTATTGTTACCCTTTTGCTTGTCAGTGTATATAGCATAATGTAGCACAAAGGGTCGAACAGTGATTCAAAGTACAGATAGGTCAAATAAATAAATAAATAGATCAGAGGAGAAGAGGATATACTGATAAAAAACCCACAATTATATCACACCACAGAACGTCATCTCAACTTTTTCAATGCCTTTGCGAAGAGAAAAGAGCAGATTACACAAAAAGATGTGATATTATGGTTAAACTCTGCTACATCCATTTGAGACCAGGTACAAGTAGTATTTAAAGGTGGATAACAGGGTTTCTCATGAAGGGAGTGGCCAGGAGCAGCTGCTAAGGGAATTAGAAAAAAATGTGTATTTACACTGAACCCAGAGTCTTCTATCCACATACCAATGTCAGCCCGCTAATGAAGTCAGGAGTAAATTTCAGGCAAACCTTATTTTCTGTCCTCTTTAAACATATTTAAGATGGATTTTATGGGAAGAACGCTTATTTTGAATATGAAAAAATCTAAGTCAGCTTTGAGAAATTGTAGAAAGTAAACAAAATTCACTTGGTAAAGGAGAGAGTTTGAGAAACAAGGTAATTCCCAAGTATTTCAGAAAAAAAGATCAATAAAATAGATAGATTACAGAAGGAAACATGGTAGTAAATATGAATAATCAGGCCAATCTGACATGAGAAGTTCAGTTTTTCAGTTAGATATCTCTGTAGCTAGATAATTCTGAGTTGGTATAATGAACAAAATATCATCTGTTAAGCTTCACTTTTAATTTCAGACCCCTTATAATAATGGCCGAAATGTCAGGATTTCGTCTAGTATACAAGTATTTGGAAGAATTCCAGCTCTTTTCCCATAAGCCTTTGAGAAAATACAAATATTTCTTAGCACACTAACTGATCAAATATTAGATGTCTCTTGAAGGATATCCCAATAGGAATAGGACGTGCGCTCTGCCTGTGGCCAAACAGCTCAGCGAAATTAGTCCCTATTTTCTGCTATAAAGAAAGCCTCAACTATTAGCTGTGATCCTTCCAATTTTAGTGTAATTAGAGATTTTGAAGATTTTTGTATTTAGCTAAGAATTTTAAACAGCAACTACCGCTGTAAAGTAACGGGAAGCGGGGGGGGGGGGGGCGAACAGCAGACAAGCTCTATCTATAAAGAACACTGGATAAAGTTCACCTAAGACTTAGTGGAGACATTTGCACGCAATATCTTTATTATTAACAGTTTGCTATTGAAATATATCCGGAAAGTGCCACTAACCTTATATTATGATACACATTCATTTCTAGGAACTGCAGTCTCTTTGTTAGTCAAAACTTCCACTTTTATATCAGTATAGATTTCAGGATAGGTGTTTCATTTTCTATTTTACCCATTCCCACATGTTGTGATATATCCACCTTGCAGTTAAATTAAATCCTGCAATCTTGTAGTCACACATGTTTGTTGCCAAAACTACCGTTATCATACAAAGCATAACAGAGTACGTGTTTTTGACTTATGCGCACCCAGCTTTGTTCATTGACCAGCATCACTAAAAATCTTAACACATTCTATAGCCCAACAGGTGGAATTGAAAGTGCAAAAAATACCGTGTATTAAAGCGAAAACATAACAGATACTTTTATGTTTTGACTTTTGCCACCCAGCTTTGGTTTCATTGACCAGCATCCACTAAATCTTAAAACAGCAATTCTTATAGTCACCACAGGTGAATTGAAAGGTGCAAAAAATGTACGTGATTATACGAAAACATAACAGATACTGTTTTTACTTTTGCGCACCCAGCATTGTTCGATTGACGCAGCATCCCACCGGTAAATCTACAAAACACAATTCAATACCACCAATGAATTGAAAGGTGGCACAAAATTACCGTGTAAATACGAAAACATAACAGATACGTGTTTTTTGACTTTGCGCACCCAGCTTGTTCATTGACGCAGCAATCCACGTAAATCTTAAAACATAATCTATAGTCACCACAGTAAATTGAAAGGTGCAAAAAATACCGGTATTACACTTAAACATAACAGATACGTGTTTTTTTACTTTTGCCACCCAGCCTTTGTTCATTGACGCAGCTTTCCACTAAATCTTAAACACAATTCTATAGTCACCACAGTGAATTTGAAAGGTGCAAAAAAACCGTTAATATACGAAAACATAACAGATACGGTTTTTTGACTTATGCGTCACCCACTTTTGTTTATTGACTCAGCATCCACGTAAATCTAAAACAGCAATTCTATAGTCAGCCACAGGTGAATTGAAAGGCAAAAAATACGTGTATTATACGAAAACATAACAGATACGTGTTTTTTTTTGACTTTGCGCACCCACTTTCATTGACCAGCAACCACGTAAAATTTTAGAATACAATTCTATAGTCACTACAGGTGAATTGAAAGGTGCAAAAAATACCGTGTATTAATACTAAAACATAACAGATACGTGTTTTTGACTTTTGCGCACCCAGCTTTGTTCATTACGCAGCATCCACGGTACATCTTAAAACAGCAAATCTATAGTCACCACAGTGAATTGAACAGGTGCAAAAAATACCGGTATTATAAGAAAACATACAGATACGTGTTTTTTGACTTTTGCGCACCCAGCTTTGTCATTGACACGCAGCTTCCACGTTAAATCCTAAACACAATTCTATATCCCCACAGGTGAATTGAAAAGTGCAAAAAATACCGTGTATGATAACAAAACATAACAGAATACTTTTTTTGACTTTTGCCCATCCAATTTGTTGATAACTCCTTGCAGTTAATTTAATCCAGCTAATTTGTTTTGATTAGAGGATTTGAGAATACTTGATATGCCCGTCTTTAATAAGAGACTTTCCAAACTATTCCATAACTTCTCAAATTTTTATATTTCTGAACAATGAGCGACAATGCATGGTAAGCGAGCAAGAGGGTCTAGCACATGAGTTAGAGGTGACGATATAGGTGCTCCTTCAGTGCTGGCGACAACACCATGCCACGGACGTCCATTTGCAGGACCGACAGGCCTTTCATCGCTGTGTCCCAGGGCCGTGGAATCTAAGTACGAACATCCGTCGCCAATCCTGTTCCTTCATGGTTAATGCAACTGCATCTAGCAGTCTACCTCCTCCGTCCCTCCCATCACGCCCACAACTTTCATCATCAGCATCAGCACATCCGTTCCAAATGAACAGCCCAAATGTCAACTCGTGTACCCACCAATGGGATAATCCATTGTCTGAAGACCTCTTGATGACAAAATCGGTTGGGTCAGAAGAATGTAATCAGACAAGAGGATATTTATTCTGTCTGACCCCAGTTACTGATGCCATCAAGGAGGTGAAGAAACCGGTCAATCGCAAAAAACCCGCGGCTCCGGCAACGCCTTGCAGTGCCCCTTGCTGTACCCGCAGCTTCTGGATGCAGAAAGTCAGGACGACCAAGTCACCTGTGTTGATGAATGATGATGATGACGACATTGCGCATCCATCCTTGTCTTTTCCGTCAGAATTTGCTTGCGAGCGCTTCATCAGTGACGAGGAGAAAGACGATGGGGTATTGTCAATAATCGGGTCCTGCCACAAAAAGGGAGAGGGCGGTCGCAAAAGTCCGCTATATGATTCGCCAGCCACGGTCTAGGCGCAAACCCCGCTCCTCGCTTATCGCCGTCAAAAAGTCCAGGACCCTCTCAAGCCTGGGCCTCTTTGAGCAAGCCTCTGATTCACCCAGCGATATCAAATGCCGCTCTATGCCGTAAACGCATAAGTATGAGGAAGAACCTTAAGTGGATTAACCCACCACCAACATTCCCTAGTCCACATTCAGCGAATGCATGAGTTGAAATGGGGGAACACTTGCCAAAAAGGCCAGTCCGACGCCGGCCTCCAACCACTGTCACACCCTCTGTCTCCGCCTCCTCCTCCTCCGCCACCACCAAGCGTTCCTCAGCCCTGCCCATTCTCTCATAGTCATGATCAGGATCAGCCTCCACTTCCGCCTCCACCTCCCCGAGTACCACCAGCGACCACCAAGACCCCATCCTACCCCTTCTCCTTCCGCCAGTTTTGATACCGAGCACGCCCGTACAGCGGCCACTCTAGCAGCCAGCCTTCTGTCTTCCAGTTGGGAGCAGAAGAAACACCTTTAACCAAACCATCCCGAAGCCAAAAGCCTGAATGTCGGCATTGCCAGCTTTTGGCCTTGGAAATGTTGCCTTTCCGTCTGTGGACACATAAAAACGAGGGTTCCGCCACTCATGCCCTTCGCCTGCCCAATACCAGATGCCGACAGGCATTCTTTGCCAGAAAAGCGTCCCTGCCCAGGCCAGGCCACGGTCATCTAAAATTTTCTAGCGTGTTGTCTGCATCTGTGTCCGAAAAGTCCATCTCACCACTGACCATTGACGTAGTAAGCACGCCAATGGCCGCTATATCTCTGTGACAGCTCACTGTGTGAGCTGGTGGATGAGTCTCTGGTGGTGACGGTGGCGCTCAGCTCGGCCACGCTCTTCAAAACCGCAGGGATGGTGCAGGGCTCTTTCCCCCAAGGGCCTCTGTTGGCAGCACGTGCCCAGGACACCAGGCCGTGTTAAATTAATCTGCCTTGAGACCCGACACACACAGGTCAAAGCTGGGACGGCTCTCCGCAACGAGACAGGCACTTTTTTATCTGGGTCATGCAGGTTTTGGGGCTCATGCTGTGGCCCAGACAGGTGTATCCAATGTCCTGTGGAAACCTAAAATGGTGGTTGAAAGACTCTTTTTCCGGCACTTTTTTAAATTTGGGTTATGCACGTTTGGGGGCTCATGCTGTGGCCTAGACCGGTATAGACAATGTCCATGAAACTAAAATGGTGGTTGAAAGACTCTTTTCCGGCACTTTTTAAATGTGGGGTCATGCATGGTGGGCTCCATGCTGTGGCCCAGGACAGGTATAGTCAATGTCCAGTTAAAACTTAAATGGTGCTAAAGACGCCCATTTTCCGCACTTTTTAAATTGTGGGTCATGCAGGTTTGGGGCTCATGCGTGGCCCAGACTGGAAAGTCCAATTCCATGAAAACTAAAATGTGGTTGAAAGACTCCATTTTCCGGCACTTTTAATCTGGGGGTCCATGCAGGTTTGTGCTCATGCTGCGTTCCAGGACAGGGATAATCAATGTCCAGTTCAAGTAAGAGATTCAAATCATACTTCCTTCTGCATCTTTTTATTTGAGGTTGATGCAGGTTTAAGGTCATCCAGTGTACAAGACAGGAAGTGCAGGTGTTTTTTTTTTTCTGTGCCTTTATAACCTGGTGTTGATAAATATAGCACAACCATTTGATGTTGTGGATTTAATTCCAGCTTCTCCACCCCTATATGGTGTAAGAAAAGGTGTTTTGCTCCCCCTAAAATTTAAGGTCACGCTAAAAAAGACTGCTCACAACAAAAAAACCTATCGATGGGGCCGCTATCGACTACCCCGTGTCGATACCTAATCGCCACCAAATGTTGAAACCAAACCTTACTGCCACTTACAATAGGTGTCAAAACCCCATTACACTCTTTACACATGTTCCACCTTTCCCGCACTGCCCTTTCACAGGCTCTGGTAAAACCCCAATACCGCGCTATGCCCCTTGCATCTTCTTCCATACCCACTACCCGAATTGTCCCCAGGGGGAAAAAATTTTTCCTCTATCGTAGACCTACATCAGAAAAAGGCCCTGGGTTGGTCCCAAAACCCACACTAAGGGCACCAAACGTAATAACGGGACACCTGCGGGGGTTTCTACCACCAGGGCCATTTGGGCCCCTACCCCAAACCTACTACCTCTTGTCTGCAGGTTTAGATAAAAACCAAGACATCTCTTAAATGAAATCCCTTCCTACTGACCATCTCCTGCCCTTAGGGTCCTCTGGACCATAACTCCGCCTCTTGCTACATTGCATCTGGTCTATCTCAGTGACCACCTCAGCGAGGATATTCTCCACTGCAGTAGGACCGACTGTGGCACCATCTACCTCTGTGCCTACCATAACCTGCTGGTCAATGCTCACAGGGTTATTGCAGACAAACCCTACATCTAGGAGACCTCTTCTGATAATCTCAGCCTCTTTACTGGGTGAGCTTTTAATGTCTGAGGGCTCGCTGGTCCCGCCATACACTTGGCTCACAGCAAAGGGAAGACCACATTCACGGTCTGTATCCTCCCTTTCATGCACTACACTTGCATGATTACGGGGGTCCCTGCTACTCACCTGAGCTTTACAGCCCATAACAGGTGTTTGTCTTGTGGTAACCCTCTGTGCAGGCTTACATATCACTATAGGGGCCACAAACAATGTATATTCTGCAATACAAACCTCACCACAATCAGCAGACATGCTAATGGTTTCAGCGTCACCCTTGGCAACCTCTATAGACACTTTGCCATGATGACCTTACCTGGCACCTCACCAGTGACAAAGGATATCTTCCCCTGTGCACACTTCTCACTGGCGCTTCCAAGCAGCTGACACTCTGCATCAATGGGTGGAGATGTTGCTTTCACATCCACTAATCATCTCTAAGGGAGAACTCTCAGCTTCTATCTGGGATACTCCTACATCTTTCTCAACCTCTAATTCACACACTGAGCTGGAGTCAATGGCAGACACATTTAGAAATGGGATATCAGTCATAGCATCCCGGCCATCCTCCTCCTGATCCTCCCACTTAGACACAAAATTGGCTGTGTTCACATTAGACAACTCCAGCGGGTATCTGGCTGGAAATGGCACCCACCGTTAGGTCGCCACAAACCACAGAACATATTACCTCTGTGATACGGTTACTACTGTCCTCCATAACCTCTGGGGAGAATTTATCAGCTGCCTCAGAACCGGGCACTTCTTTACCATCTAGGATTTTTAAACCGCTCACCTGCCTCTCACTAGGGTTCAAGCATACACCAGCTCTGTGGTGTCTAGCACTCACCCTTTCATCAATGCATCTTTTGTGACCATGGCAGTAAAAGCTACGGGCAATTTCAGCACCCATTGGAGAAAGTGAAACCCATAGGACAACAGATCTCAGCATGACATTCCCTTCAAATCGCAGTGCTACACTCCAGCCCCCCTCACAGATGCCCACTCTGTAATACACTGCTCGGGCTGCACACGGGATCGCCTAGCCATGTTCCCACAACAAAGGGGCAGAGGACACCTTTTGCAGGGCAAAAACACCCCCCACAGCCGAGTTAACACAGCCCCAATCGTCACCACCACAGACATACTTCTCGCTATACTCCACACAGTTTATCATACCTTAGGGCAAATGAGCTGCTCTCTACTCCTGCAATGCGCAGCACCAGTATTACTTTTCCACAGTGCAGTCGGGACTAGCTTGTGGGGCTTCTCCCCCTCACAACTGGGGAATCCTAATAGAAAAGATACTTTTTTTCTTCTGATTACTTTTTTAAAATGCACTTTAAATTCCTAATAAATTTTTCTAACTGGGTCCCTACCCCCACAGAAACCAGCAAGGAGACACTGATTCATAGTTAAACATCCTCGTCTCAGCACTGTTTCCTGCTGGGGCATAATTCTGGACCTGGGCTTGGCCCACCCTGGTTGCACAACAACCCATGCCGGGCAGTCCCCAAACAGGTGTCCCCCGCAATACACCCCATGGAGCAGTCTTATTTCCCAAAGACGGGTCTGCAACCGGGGATGGCCTCCGGGAGCAGTCTGGACTTTCCCCCGAAGGGCCATTCAGCCATGGGTGGGGCTGCATTCACCTTTAGCCCAGGGCTTGCAGCTGCCTCCTCCTGAAAGGACGTCTGGGGCAATTTGCTGCTCTGTGGCATTTCTGACAAAGCCTCTCTCGGGCCCGGTGATAGGGGTCCTTAACCGGGGTTTTTCCCATGGCAACGGGAGAAAATCCCCCCCTAATCCTCTACGACGTGGGCCTCTTTTTGGATGGACGACAGGGCCTCCTGCCACAGGGCATTGCTCAGCCATCAAGTTATCGCCCCCAACACTGTTCCCACTCTCAGCGCTCCATAGTTGGGGGTTAACCCACGTGGTGGAACACCCGGGTTGATGGTTTTTTAGAGGCCCCTTTGCCTTTTGACCCTTTTTCCCCCCACCCTCCGAGGGGGTGTTTTGCCTTCCCCTCTTTTTGGGCCCCCATATGACCTTAAGCCCCACACAGGCCCGATGTGGAAATTAAACTGAAGTTTGGCCCCTTTTTAATCATCAGGGGGAATTTCAGAAAATTAAAAGCCCCCCAAGGTCCCAAAAAATTTTCCGGGCAGTCATCTCTTTTACTGGGTTACCCCCCCTGTCTCTCAGAGCCCATTTCCTGCCCTGAGGCAACTTTTCCCGACAAATCCGGGCTCACACAAACTATATCCGAAGCCCTATGAAATAGCAGCTCCTATGCAAACTGCATTTTTTTTCTTTGCACCGCTTTGTACACAACCGTTAGACCCCAATTATGCCCTTCGAAACCCCACCATATGTAGCGCCCCACACGCTTTTACGCCCTCCGGGCCCTCCTGGGGGGGGGCTTGGTCCTGGATCGCCGCTTTTTGGAAGTGAATTGGCCTCGGGCACAAGGGGTTCATTTTTAAACCCCGGGCCTCCCCCACTTTTTGAGGCTAGGAAAATGGTACAAAAAAACAAACCAAACACCGGCGTCTAGCCACTACCTAAAATTAAGAGAGAACCCTCTTAACATGAGTTGGATCTACGTCCAGTGTCCAAAACAAAAAGATTTATATTTAAACCCCGTCTCCCATGGGTTTTGGGTTTCCCAAAACCTTGGGGGCCAGAGCCCTGCCAGCTCCACTGCCACTCTAAACTGCGATGGGAGACCCCCCCCCCTGATCATCTGTAAAGGAGGGCCCCTTTTAGCCACAGGGGCTGGCCCAAACCTGGTGGGAAAGTGGGGGCGGCTCCCACCCCCCTATGACCGTCCGAGAAAGGGACCCATACCCGGCTGAAACATAGAGGTAACAAAACTTCCAAAAAGGGGAATATACAATTGCAATTAGTGCTATGTGGTTTATTTAGCCCCTTGCACAGTATGCAATATACAATATGTAGGGAGTACGTCGCGAAAATTTAAAATACGTATATTGGAGCATCTCAATGACACAACTACTAACTCCCTACGTAATAGATCAAGTTTATCAATGCATTTTAGGGAGTTCCATGGCAATGATTGTGGAAGTCTGCGGGTCATAGGTATAGATCGGATTTTAAAACCTGCCAGGGGAGGGGATTTAAAACATCTGCTTCATGATCGTGAGGCCTACTGGATACTCATGCTTCACACATCTCAACCCAGAGGCCTCAATTCAAGGAAAGAAATCATGTTCCATTATTAGGCAGGTTTAATGTAAATTGGTTTGCATCTTGGTCAGTCTAACAGCTTGTCTGAATCTTTATAGTAGAATTTATCAGACTAATTGCTCTGTAGATTACATATATTTATTTCATTGTTTGATAATAGGATTGATATTTAGAACTAATTGGTAAAAATTAACATATGTCTAATAAGGATTTGAATTGTTATGTAGGATTCATTGTTTCTCATGTGGTTCAATTGGAGTGTATTTATTTTAGCCTGTACCACCTGGGTCTGCGCTGCTCTACCTGTGCATCGTGCTCTGTGTCAAGGTATTATATTGTATACCTGCAATAGGTTTGGTTTTCTGACAAGCGCTATGCGTATGATTTGTTGCCATCTCCGGGAGTTTATGATGCCGCTAGTGAAGGTAATGCGCATGCGCGACTTTGTGCCCGTTCTGGCCTTAGCAGGCAGATCTGCGCATGTCTGGTTGGCACTTCCGGTTCAGCAGCTCACATGAGAACTACCGGAAGTTACGATGCCGGCGAGCACCGCGGATACCAGGTGTGTTAGATGTTTTTAGAATTACTATGTGTATATAAGTAGATACATTGTGTTGTTTAATGGTCTATGAGTAAGGGACCGCAGTGTCCCGAAACGCGTCAGATTCTACATTGAAATGCTTGGATGTTATCGATTTTAATGGGTTTCCAATAAAGAAGCTTTTATTCACGTCAGACGTCCCGTTGCAAGTGCTGTATCCATCTTCTTCTGTGCTCCTGTGCTTCCCGTCTACCTTGGACGCTGTACGTGCACGCACGGGACTCTTCATGTGGCATGGTGAGCTGGCGAACAAACTTTTTTTCTTTGTGCAGCCATTCTTGCTACCTGTGTCAGTAACTTATTGTTAGTGACACCAGCAAGTCTCCTTCCCCCACCGAACCCAGACATTTTGTTGTACGTTTGTAGCAGGTACCCTGCTGAATTCCACCTAGTGGCAGAGACCTGTAACTGCACACGGTCAGTCTGCCACAATACCTAATCCACTCTTAACACAAAGATAACACATAGTATAGTTTATATACACATAATCCACATATCCGGATCCTTGTAATATACAGTGCGTTGTGAAAGTATTCGGCCCCCTTGAACTTTTCAACTTTTTGCCACATTTCAGGCTTCTAACATAAAGATATAAAATTTTAACATTTTTTGTGAAGAATCAACAACAAGTGGGACACAATTGTGAAGAGGAACAAAATGTATTGGATATTGTAAACTTTAGTAAAAGATAAAAAACTGAAAAGTGGGGCATGCAATATTATTCGGCCCCACCAATTGCTGCGATTACAGCTGCAAGTCGCTTGGGGTATGTCTCTATCAGTTTTGCACATCAAGAGACTGAAATTCTTGCCCATTCTTCCTTGGAAAACAGCTGGAGCTCAGTGAGGTTGGATGGAGAGCGTTTGTGAACAACAGTTTTCAGCTCTTTCCACAGATTCTCGCTTGGATTCAGGTCTGGACTGTGACTTGGCCATTCTAACACCTGGATTTGTTTATTTGTAAACCATTCCATTTTAGATCTTGCTTTATGTTTGGGATCATTGACTTTTTGGAAGATAAACTCTGTCCCAGTTTCAGGTCTTTTGCAGACTCCAAAAGGTTTTCTTCCAGAATGATCCTGTGCTTGGCTCCATCCATCTTCCCATCAATTTTAAGTATCTTCCCTGTCCCTGCTTAAGAAAAGCAGGCCGAAACCATGATGCTGCCACCACCATGTTTGACAGTGGGGATGGTGTGTTCAGGATTATTAGCTGTGTTGCTTTTACGCCAAACCTATCGTTTTGCATTGTGGCCAAAAAGTTGGATTTTGGTTTCATCTGATCCTAGCACCTTCTTCCACATGTCTGGTGTCTCCCAGGTGGCTTGTGGCAAACTTTAAACAAGACTTTTAATGGCTATCTTTGAGAAATGGCTTTCTTCTTGCCACTCTTCCATAAAGGCCAGATTTGTTCAGTGTATGACTGATTGTTGTCCTATGGACAGACTTTCCCACCTCAGCTGTAGATCTCTGCAGTTCATCCAGAGTGATCAAGGGCCTCTTGGCTGCATCTCTGATCAGTCTTCTCCTTGTTTGAGAAGAAAGTTTAGAGGGACGGCCGGGTCTTGGTAGATTTGCAGTGGTCTGAAACTCCTTCCATTTCAATATGATCGCTTGCACAGTGCTTCTTGGGATGTTTAAAGTTTGGGAAATCTTTTTGTATCCAAATCCAGCTTTAAACTTCTCCACAACAGTATCATGTACCTGCCTGGTATGTCCCTTGGTCTTCATGATGCTCTCTGTTCTTTAAACAGAACCCTGAGACTATCACAGAGCAGATGCATTTATGTGGAGACTTGATTACACACAGGTGGATTATATTTATCATCATCAGTCATTTAGGACAACATTGGATCATTCAGAGATCCTCATTGAACTTCTGGAGTGAGTTTTCTGCATTGAAAGTAAAGGAGCCGAATAATTTTGCATGCCCCACTTTTCAGTTTTTTATTTTTTCTAAAAGTTTAAAATATCCAATAAATTTAATTCCACTTCACAACTGTGTCCCACTTATTGTTGATTCTTCATAAAAAATTAAAATGTTATATCTTTATGTTTGAAGCCTGAAATGTGGCAAAAGGTTGAAAAGTGGGCCGAATACTTTCGCAAGGCACTGTAAAACTTAACAAAAGCATTATAATCAAGTAATGCCATTTTTTTACCAAGAGGTAACAAATTTTTAGTACTGTAAGCAGAACAAATACAAGGGACGACATGTCCCATTAGGGCACCTTTTGTTGGTGTATTTTGTGCCAAAAACTGTTGACGCCCAATTCTCTCTACAACTGAACTGTAGTACACCAAAAGTAGGCACATTATATACCAGGCATGACCGATTTGAATGTGCCTAAGTAGGCACATCAAATATGCTAGCGGTGATTTTTTATGCGTCTACATTTTGCTATGCGCCTAGATTAGGCGCTTCAATTACACCATGCAAGGTATACCAGACACCAGATTTTTGACGGGTTCATTCAATCAGACTCATTATACACTCATTTAATGCTCATTTAAACTGGTGTGGTGGTGCCTCTTTTCTGACATGTCTCCCAAGGTATTTTGTTACCTTCCATAAATAAGTAAATGGAGGACTATAGAGTTTTTTTGGATCTGACTGTGTGGTATAACATGTTAACCAAATACTGTGGGTCAGAGCAATTGCTTGAATATTTCATTGCTTGGCTTTTGAGCAGTTTGGCTAAAGTTGGTACAATATTCAAGGTCTGGATGTCCCAAACCAATATCCCTCTATAGTCTATGAGAGAAAAATGCTGCTGGTATTTTCTGGCATCCAGAAAGCACCTACATCAGTCAAATGTCTCCAAATTGCATATAAATACCCCCAAAATGAACACACTATGTAGCTTGAGTTATTCACCCCTGTGGATTGGTTGCAGATAAATAAATACCCCCTTTGAGGAAGTAACAAGTAGCGTCAGCTGTGATCAGGTGGTCATTACTGACATCATCCGCTTTGACTGTCTGCTTGGACAGACACTGGGGCAGATATCTCAAAAGTGTCTTACTTTTAGACAGTGTAAACTTAGACTAGACAGTCTTAAAATGCGCCAAATTTATCATAGTGTTGATAAATCTGGCGCAGGTTAGAACTGTCTAGTCTCAGTTTGTACCATCTTTAAGTTGGCTTATTTTTATGGCAGAATTTGGTCACACATCCTGGTGCATTTTTTGTCGCACGTAAGACACACCCCTTTCTGCGAAACCACACCCCTTTTACTAAGCCACACCCCTTTGTCGGACGCGGCGCAGAAGCGCCTGAAACTGTCTAAAGCACATAGTAAATTTGGCGAAAAGCTTGTTTTTGGCGCAAATTGTGCCAGAATTCTGGCGCAACTGCCTTGATAAATCTGCCCCACTGTTGTTACTCAGCAAGTCCACTCTTGTCCTGCATCTACATATGATGCTGGTTCAGAAAATGCAAAAATTCAGTAAATAGAGCTCTCATATACAAAACAAAGCATGAAGGGCATTAGGCAGCAGTAAGGAGCAAAGTAGTGGCATCTATCTCTCTCTCTGTCTATCTGTCTGGACAGACAGACAGAGATAGATAGATAGATAGATAGATAGATAGATAGATAGATAGATAGATAGATAGATAGATAGAGAGATAGAAATATTTATGTAGATACATGGTTCTGCTGATGTATGTATATATACTGTATTTACCTATTAGCTATATTTAAGTATAATTGTTTTGTTTTGTACTGTGGCTTAAACATTTTTCTCTCCTTAAAATGACTGAAAGACACTCCACAATGCAATCCACCAAATTTTTCAGTGTGCAGCACTCAACAAAAGAGGAGAATATCTATTGTTGAGGTATCTCTTTTTTTCTCACAAATGGGCATATGCTTATGTCTGAAACATCATCTGGGCTCACAAGAACCTACACTATAGCAGCAGGGAACCATTTGAGGACCTGTGCTATCGCCCGGGTCCAGAGTTTACTCAGGTTGTGGTTGATTGACTCTGTAGATGCTGCAATCATTTAGGATAACACATCTAAACGGAATGACAGAGAAAGGGGGCTCCCTTTGTCTTCATCGGCACCCCACAGACTTCCAGATTGTCTGTGACTTTACCACAGCCAGCCATGTCCACATGGTGATTGGCAGTTAAATAATACAATGCAGTACAGACATGAACTGCAATGTGTTCTTCTAAAAAATAAAAGAAATGAAGAAAAAATTAAAAAGGAGAAAAAACACCACACAAAGTAAAACACGTACATTGAACTTCCCCATTCCAAATAATAAATAAATTATTTGGTATGCTCGAGTAATGACCTAGGCTATAAAACCATCATGTTATTTAACCCATACGATGAATGGCTAAAAAAAAAAAAAAAAAAAACAATAGTGGAAGTGCGATGTTTGTTCACCCTGCTGCACATTAAATTGAATAAAAACAATATTAAAGTCATGTAAAACCCAAATGGTACCATTGAAAATATCATTGCTGTGGTGGTACAAGGCTTATGAAGTTAAAATAAAAAAAGTCTCCTAAACACTTGACTTTTTTTGGCTTTGTTTTTAAAACTGTAAGTAGTTTTGCAACTACATCTTAGTCTTATGCACTAACCCACAGGACATCTCTTTTTTCAGACAGACGGATGGCTACTGGTCTACGAAAAAAGTTGGGTATTGCTGTAATAATATCATCCCACAGAGAAGCACTAACATGTTATTTATATCTTTCGGTGATCACTGTAAAAACAAAAATAAGAAACACTACCAGGATTGCTGTATTGTGTTTATTTTGCCTCACGAAAAAGTTAATTAAAAGGCTATGAAAAAGTTGTTTCACCAAAATTATATGAATGAAAATGTCAAAACATCCTGCAAAAAACAAACCATTACACAGCACCATGTACAGAAAATATTATTGTGTAAAAGCCGTATAAAATTTAAAAAATATATACTATGTATCTATATAATTGTATTGCCCTGTTGAGTAAAATTAAGTTTGTCACTTAAACTGCCTGGTGAGTGCTGTAAAAAATTAAAATTAAAAAAAATCCTACCAGAATTGCTGTATTTTGTTCATCCCACCTCCCCAAATCCTTGAGGAAAAGCAATCAAAGAGTTATGTGAACCTTAAAATAAAACCAATGAAAGCTCTAACTCATCCCTCAAAAACAAGCCCTTATGCAGCTCCGTATAATGGAAAATACAAATGTTATGGCTTTCATGATGTGATGACATAAAATGTGACAACATAAAAACACAATTTTTTACTAAAGCATTTCTATTGTATAAAAATAGTAAAACATAAAAAATCTATAAAATTTATATCATTGTAATTGTACTGACCCAAATAGTATAGTTATCATGTCATTTATCATTATTGGCAAACACTGTATACATGAAACCCCATAAAACAATGGCAGAATTGCTTTTTTTTTCAATGCTAGAAAACACCTGCACAATACACCCCTAGTGGAATTCTCTGAGGGGTGTTGTGTCCAACATGGGCTGACTTCTGAGTAGTGTTGAGCGATTACGTTGGCTATCGACATCGGGCGATAGTCGATAGTCGGCCACCATCGATAAGGTTTTTCGATAGTGAGCAGTCGATTATGAGCGTTGACCATTAAAGTCTATGGGAGACGTCAACAAACACCTTAATTCTTACAACCTACAGGGTGGAGAGGAAGCTGGAATTAACATCACAATCAGTCATTGGAATACGTGCTACCATCTTAGGCAAACACACTTTTTTTTTTTTTTTTTTTTTTTTTTTTTTTTTTTTTTTTTTTTTTTTTTTTTTTGTTTTTTTTTTTTTTTTTTTTTTTTTTTTTTTTTTTTTTTTTTTTTTTTTTTTTTTTTCTTTTTTGTTTTTTGTTTTTTGGTTATAAAAAGCCACAGAAAAAAAACCAACACCAGTCCTATCCCTGTCTTGTACCACAGATGACCTTAAATCCTGCATCCCAACAAATTAAAAGTGCCAGAAGGCAGTTATGATTTGAACCATCATCTTACGTGAAACTGGGAAATTGAATATCCCTGTCCTGGAACGCAGCATGAGGCCCCAAAACCTGCATGATCCCCAGATTTACAAGTGCCAGAAAAAGGAGTCTGTCAACACCATTTTAGTTTCACTGGGACATGGACTATACTGTCCTGGGGCCACAGCATGAGCCCCAAACCTGCATGAACCCAACATTAAAAAGTGCTGGAAAAAGGAGTTTTTCAGACAAACATTTTAGTTTCAATGGACTATTGGACTATACCTGGAATGCGGGCCACAGCTGAGCCACAAACATGCATGACCCCACATTAAAAAGTGCCGGAAAAAGTGTCTTGTCAAACCACCATTTTAGTTTCACTGGAGATGGGATATACCTGTCCTGGGCCACAGCATGAGCCTCAAACCTGCATGACCCCCACATTTAAAATGAGTGCCGGTAAAAGGAGTCTTTTCAACCACCATTTTAGTTTCACGGACATTGGACTTATACATGTCCTGGGCCACGCATGACCAGGGCCGGAGTTACAGTGGTGTGCGGTGAGAGCCCAGGCTGGGGTTCGGTCATCTATTAACACGGCAGGTTTAAAATGCCTGATGAGTCAGCATCGAAAATACTGTCGTGCTGAAGCAGAGTGGAAAGCGGAAGTGTGAGAACTCCAAACCTTCCTCAGTACTCAGTAATACCTGGGTGATAGCGGTTGCCCCTACCGGATGAGTGTGGACCATTTGGCTTCACTTGGAAATACTGGTGGTTTACGCCCTGTCACCCAGGTGCCTTTATCTTGGCATCTTTTCTCATTTTAACTCAACGTGCTGGAGATAATGGTCTCTGTACTTTTTTCTCTGTCCGTGCTCCATACTCCATGTCCTCTGAAGGACCTACATCTGGGCGAGTTGTGTGTACCTCCCGTGTACAAATAAGAGGAATTGTTTTTAACAGATAATTTTGTACATGCAAGTTTTTTAGTAGTTTATTCTAGAAAACACATTTTTAAAATGGATGGAATCCCACCATGCTTTGTTTTCTCTTTTTTTGTTAATTGTATTAAATGGGTTGTCTCAATAAGGGATTGCTAGCTATGTTAAATATCTTGCAAATATAACAAGTCATTTTGCAATATGTGTCCCATTAACTGTGCCTTACCTATTCCTGTTTCTGTACAGCACCATCGCCCTTGTGCCACTCTGACATTGTGAAGAACAAAATGTCTGTTAGAAACAACATTTTTTAGAATGCAGGACTGTAAGTATAGCTGCTTGTCACAGCAAAATGCCTCCAAAAATTCAAAGCTCATGACCCTTTGGAGCACTTCGGACAATTGGTGAAGAACAAAAGTCTGTTAGAAACAACTTTTTTTAGAACAAGGACTGTTGTATAGCTGCATGTCACAGCAAAATGCCCCAAAAATTCAAAAAATGCCATGAGCCACTTTTGACAATTGTGAGAACAAATGTCTATTAGAAACAATAGGACCTCCCGTATGTATTGGACTGTAGTATTGCTGCCATTTCAAAGCAGCAAACCCAATAAAATTTATTAATAATTAATTCTCAGCCACTGTTCAAAATTGTGAAGGAGAAATGCCACTTAGGATGGCCACATTTCTGTTCCAAAGGACCATGATTATTGCTGTTTCTCACTGCAACAGATCCCCAAATAATTATAAATTTGACTTTCTAGCACTGTTAAAAATTGTGAGGGCAACCATGAACCCCAAATCATTGACAATGTGAAACATTTCTAAATTGAAGTGAGTAAATGGAATATGGTTTTGTCATGTATCTTGGTGTCTTTTAGTCTCCTCATAGCAAATACCAGCAAAATGAAAAACTGTTGGAATTTGAGACTAAAATTGCAGTAAGAAATGATCATTTTAAATAATAAGTTTTTCAAGAGGACCATTTCTGTTTGGAGAGGAATGTGAAGTAGACAGCTAACTAATCGGTGACCTCGGCAATGGGGCCCCAAACATCATCAGAGATCATGCTGATTCATCTTGTTGAAAGTCAAACGATCCACATTTATCTGTGGAATGCCGTATGCGTTTATGTGTCTGTAATGACTCCTAAGGCTGTGCTGAAGTGTCCGATCAGATATGACGCTGGCGCTGGCAGGTCAAACATCTATGGTGTGGCGTGCCTGCTCGGGACCATTCGTCCATTTTGGATACCAGAGTCTATTGGGTCCGGAACAATACTCAAAAAAACTTCGGTGTGAGACGAGGATAGTCGTGCACCATGATCTTAAGCTTTAGTCTTGGGTGTTGTAGGTTGGCCTGCATTGCATGCGTTGGTAGAGGTGGTAAATAAAGATTGTCAGAGGTCACCCTCATTACGGCTTCTGCCACATTGCATGCTGCACGCTACGCCTAACTTGGCCAATCTACTGCTGTCCACGCGCTGGCGTTGTTCCACGTGACATTTGAAGAATCGTGAAGCAGACGCAACAGATGTCTCCAGTTGATCAATCAGCAAAGGTCTCCATTTCCTGCATTTTACTCTCTATTTGGGTGGGTGGAAGGAAAGTGCTGCAGTTTTGTTTTGTACCGGGATCACAGGAGTGGTGGCCACCCAAGTAACTGTTGTTACATTTTGATGGCTTATATGCGAGAATCATGTTGGAGTTAAAAATGGAGCATCAGGCACTCATGTGAGAGATGGAGCCATTGAGTTTTCCAAGCCTCTGGGTTGTAGGGGCCACTAGCAAAATCTATCTTCCTCATCTGCCTCAAATTCACTGCCAACCTTTTTCCAGGAAGGGACGTCGGGTGTCTAGGAATACCTCCTCTCCTCCTTCGCTTCTCCGGCACAGCTTCAACAAGCCCTGACTTGGCCTCAGGATGATGCACCTGAGAGCTGAGGGTGCGCCTTGCACTAGCTCTGGGAACCCTGAACCACTGCCTGATGAAGACCGATAAAAATTGAGAAACTGTGGGCCTTGTGGATTTGAGGAGAGAAAGCTCCGTGTCGGCACTGTGTCCGTCTCATCCTCTGTCGCTGGCGGATGATGTTCAGGTGTCCAACGATCGTTCCGAGACTAAGATCACCACATATGTCATGCTGACAAGGGCATCGTCCGCACTGTCCAATTTTGGTGGGCTTCTTCAAAAACTGGCAAGGATGTGCAGAGCTCTTTCACCGCCTCCAACTCGTTGGCTCAAACCACCCGAGCGTCCCCCCCCCCCCCCCCCCCCCCCCCCCCCCCCCCCCCCCCCCCCCCCCCCCACCCCCCCCCCCCCCACCCCACCCCCCCCCCCCCCCCCCCCCCCCCCCCCCCCCCCCCCCCCCCCCCCACCGCTGCTTGTCAGGCCATGTGCTCACTTGTCTGCGTAATGGATTGCGGTGCTCCACTATCGCTGGAGAAATGTGAAGGGTGGAATTCCAGCGTGTTGCCACGTACAACATTTGAGACGGTTGACGGGGGAGGGCCGAGCAAGACGCTGCAACGCAGCTCAGGCGGGAAGAAGCAGGGTGGCGAAACGGCCGGTAAGTGCGAATCAGACCTCGAAGCCTTCTTCAGCAGGCAGTCCAGACGCCGGGTAGCTCTTTAGAAATTTCTGGTCGACAAGGTTCATGTAATGTGCCTAGGCTAGGGATGTGCTCCAGCCTACCAATCTTAAGGGTGGCCAACAGATTTCGCCCGTTATCGCACACCCTTGCTGGAACAAGGTTCTTGTAACCAGCCAGCGCTCGGTCATCGTTGGGAGAGCCGTCCACAGCCCTGGAATTCGTGTGTGGACGGTCTCCAGACTGATTAATTTACAACACGGCCATGGTGTCATCTGGGCACGTGATGCCACAGAGGACTTGGGGAAAGAGACCTGCACCATACCTGCGGTTTTGAAGAGCGTGTGCCGGCCTGGAGAAGCCACCATCCACCCAGAGAGATAACCCAGCTCCACCCAGTGAGCTGTTACAGGAGATATGAGCCTTGGTCGTGCTTACTAGTCCATGTGTCGGTGGTGAGATGACTTTATTCCGGACACAGATGCAGAAAACACGCTTGAAATTTTAGATGACACGTGGGCTGGCAGGGCAGGGACGGCTTTTCTGGCAAAGAAAATGCCTGCTCGGCATCTGGTATTGGGGGCAGGCGAGGGCCATGACGTGGCGGAACCCATCTGTGTCCACGACGGAAGGCAACATTTCAAGGACAAATCGCATGGCAATGCCGAATTCAGGCTTTTGGCTTTGGGATGGTTTGGGGTTAATTTGTTTCTTCTGTCCCAAACTAGGAAGACAGAAGGCATGGGCTGGCTAGAATGGGCCGCTGTTACGGCGTGCAGGTCGTCAAACTGGCGGAAGGAGAAGGGTAGGATGAGGTCTCTGGTGGGACTGGTGGTCTCTGGGCGACGGTGGAGGCTGAAGCGGAGGCTGATCCCTGATCGTGACTTTGAGGAAATGGGCCGCTGAGGAACGCTTGGTGGGGGCGGAGGTGGAGGAGGTGGTGACATGAGGGTGTGACAGTGGTTGGAGGCCACGGTTGTCGGTCTGGCCTTTTTTGGCCTCAGTGTTCCCTCCATTTCAACTCATGCATTGCTGAATGGAGACTGGACATGTTGGTGGTGGTTAACCACTTAAGGTTCTTGCCTCTACTTATGCGGTTTACGGCCAAAAGGCGGCATATGACATCGGCTGGGTGAATCGAGGCTTGCTCAAAGACGGCCAAGTTGAGAGGTCCTGGACCTTTTTGACGGTGATACAGCGAGGAGCGGGGTTTGTGATGGACCGTCGGGTGGCGGATCATATCCAGCGGGACTTCTGCGACCGCCCTCTCCCTTTTTGTGGCGGGACCATATTGAGGGACTACCATCGTCTTCTCCTCGTCCAAGATGCCCCCCCCCCCCCCCCCCACCCCACCCCCCCCCCCCCGTGAAGCGCTCGCAAGCAAATTCTTTGGAAAGACCAGGGATGGATCGCAATGTCGTCATAGAGATGGGCGAATTCTCAAAATTCGATTCGGTCACTTCCGGATTTTCCGACAAAAATTAAATTTTGTCGAATTACTTCGTACGGTATCGCGTTAAAAAGCAGTTATTTCCAGTTGCACAGAGCTGCAGGGTGCTGTAGAACGTTGTGCCATGGTCAAATATGCAGAGGGAGCTTGGTTTGGTCTTCCATACAATTGTTGTGTTTTTAGTATGACACGCCAGATGACTAGCCGCCGCTCTAGAATCGCTTCAATATAAAATTTCCCTGGGCACTTAAGAGGGCAAAAACTGACCAAAATATCAGCGCGAATGTAGCAAGATAATGTCATGCCAGGAAAGCTGGAAAAAACCAAAGCTGAGAGCTCAGGTGGCAAACTTTTGTGACAGAGTGTGGAGGTGACGGCGGGCAGCACACGGCAGCATGAGTCAGGCAGTGGGCACAATTGACTTTGGAGGTGGCAAAACAGAGGAAGCCACAGAGTGGTACAATGACTGAGTGTGGAGGTCCCCCCCATGGCGGCAGCAGTATGAGGGTCAGGCAGTGGCACAAAGAACATTTTTGGAGGGTGGCATACACAGGAGGAAGCCACGAAAGGCACAATCACACAGTGTTGGAGTCACGATCTAGCATGCAGCATGGATCAGGCTGTGCACATTGACATTCTGGAGGCGGCAAACAGGAATTAGGCCACAGAGTGGAAATCACACAGTGTGGGAGGTCACGGCGGCAGCGTATGAGATCAGGCAGTGAACAATGACATTCTGGAGGCAGCTAAAACAGGTATTAGGCCACAGAGTGGCACAATCCACAGTGTGGGAGGTTCACGGCAGCAGCAGTATGAGATCAGGCAAGTGGAACAATGACATTCTGGAGGCGGAATAAACAGTATTAGCCACAGAGTGGCACTATCTCACAGTGTGGAGGTTCACGTCGCAGCGTATGAGATCAGGCAGTGGCACAATGGACATTCTGGAGGGGCAAAACACGTATTAGGCCACAGAGTGGCACAATCCACACAGTGTGGAAGGTCGACAGCAGCAGTATGTGATTCAGCAGTGGCACAATGACATTCTGGAGGTGGCATAACAGAATTTAGGACACAGAGTGGCACAATCGACACAGTGAGGGGAGGTCACGACAGCAGCAGCATGAGATCAGCAGAGGTGCACAATGACATTCTGGAGGTGGCAAAAAGGAGAAGTCTCAGAATGGCACAATGACTGAGAGCGGAGTCAAGGCAGGCAGCAGCATAGGTCAGGGCAGTGGCACAATGACACCAGTGTGGAGGGCACGGCAGGAGTCACAGCGGCAGCATGGGTCAGAGGAGAGGCACAATGACATTCTGGAGTGGCAAAACAGGGAGGAGCCACGAGTTGCACAATGACATGAGAGCGGAGGTCACGAGCGCAGCATGCATGATGTTTGGCAGTGAGCACTCCAAGACATTCTGGAGGCGGCAATCAGTATTGGCCACAGAGTGGCACAAACACACAGTGTTGGAGGTCACGGCGGGCCGCAGTATGTGATCAGGCAGTGGCACAATGACAATACTGGAGGTGGGCAAAACAGTATTAGGCCACTGTGTGGCACAATCACACTGTGTGGAGGTCACGACAGCAGCAGCATGAGATTCAGGCAGTGGCACAATGACATTCTGGAGGAGCAAAACATATGTAGGCACAAGAGTGGCACAATGGATACAGTGTTGGAGGTCTCGACAGCTAGCAGCATGAGATAGGCGTGGCACAATGACATTCTGATGGCGGCCAAAACAGTTTTAGCCCCACCAGTGTGGCACAATCACAGTGCCCATTTTATTCCCCCCCCCCCCCCCACACATTTACACACACACACAATTTTTCCCCCACTCTGGCTGGTCACGGCGGCAGCAGGTATGAGATCAGGCAGTGGCACAATGACATTCTGGAGGCGGTTTATAACTGTTTAGGCCACAGGTGGCACAATCACACAGTGTGGAGGTTCAGGCGGCAGCAGTATGAGATCAGGCAGTGGCACAATTTACATTCTGGAGGCGGCAAAAACAGTATTGGGCCTCAGTGTGGCAACATTCACTCCATGTGTGGAGGTCACGGCGGCAGCTCTGTATGAGGTCAGGCTGTGGCACAATTGGACAGTTCTGAAGGCGGCAAAACAGTATTAGGCCAAGAGTGCACAATCACACAGTGTGGAGGTCACGATAGCAGCAGCATGAGTTTCAGGCAGTGCACAATGACCATTCTGGAGGTGCAAAAAAACAGTTTAGGACCACAGAGTGGCACAATCACACCAGTGTGGAGTCATCGACAGCAGCAGCATGAGGATCAGGCAGTGGCACAATGACCCCTTTCTGGAGGTGGCAAAAACAGGAGGAAGCACAGAATGGCTCTAATGACTGAGAGCGGTGGGTCACGGCTGCTGCAGCTTGAGGTCAGGGCAATGGCACTATGACACAGTGTGGAGGGACACGGCAGGAGGTCACAGCAGACGCAGCTTGAGGATAAGTGTGTGGCACAATGACATTCTGGAGGTGGCAAACAGGAGGAAGCCAAAGTGTGGCTCAATGACTGAGAGCGGAGGTCACGGCGGCAGCTGATGAGGTTCAGGCTCAGTGGCAACAATGACACACAGTGTGGAGGGAAATGGCAGCAGCGCTGCTGCATCTTGAGGTCAGGACAGTGGCACAATGTCTCTGTGTGGATGTCACGGCATAGCAACAGCGCAGCAGCATGAGGTCAAGAGTGGGCACAATGACGAGTGTTGAGGTGGGTGGCCAATACAGTCCCTGGTAATGATGGTGGTAGGCAGTTGGAGTAAAACGGTCAGTCAGATGTGTGGCATAAGGCGGGTGGCGGAATCAGATAGTGTGCTGAGGCTGATAGTTTGACAGTACTGCCGCCTAAGGCATTGGTGTGTGGAAATCAGGCCGATCCATGCACTGATTCTTCTTGACAAAGGTCAGCGTTCCACATTTCCGTGGACTCAAAGCGGGTACTCCTTGGGGTAACGATGGCCCCCTGCTCGCATGATACACCCGCTCTGATGCCAACCACTACTTGGCCGGGGAAGCGACAGCTTCTACCCTGCAAAACTCGGCAAGTTGCTGGCCATCACCATATCCAGTTTGGATGCCCGTAGTCCAGCGGATCTTCTAACGGAGGTGGAGAGTGCTGTCCAAGTAGGCACAACAAGTTTGGTTCTGGGGATGCTACCAGGTTCTGCTGCTGCTGCTGGCGACTGCCCTTCCTCACTAGGCGTGTGAAGGAAGCGGCTCATCGGTGACTCAGGACTTAGGTTATATGATGGAGCTGGTACTGCTTCCTACCCCCCCACCTTCCCCAGCAGACGACGGCACGTAGTACGTGAGCGCTGAGGAACCCCCGGGCAGACCTGTCAGTGGAGGGACGATGCCGCACATAGGCAGTGGCCAAAGTGATTTAGGAGGATTTTCCTATAGTTTTTTCAGGTTTGTCTTCCCTCTCACTAGTTGGGAAAGCTCCCATTTTGGACCGGTTGTGGAGGGGTCCAAAGGGTGGAGAGCCAGAAGTCATCCTCTGCGGATGCTGATATTCGGCTGTCATAGCCGGAAATAAGCATGCTGCGGGCATTGCTACAAAGTGACTCCGGAGGGGCTCCCTGTCTTTTGTTCAATTTCACTGTTTACTGCCACGTGCTTGTGGGTCATCTGCCTCATCTACCTCTACTCTCCATGCCACTCCTCCAGCTGTCCTGCTCCTCCTTCTTGTCACCTGGTAGTAAATCCACTCATTTCACCAAGACAATGTTCTGCTCCAATGTCCCTCCTTCCATTTCAGTCCCACGGGAACTATGTGGCCACGTGATGTAGTCGCACGTCTACCAGTCACCTGCCTAGACAGATTTTTTCAGCATCTGTTTCAAGGAATAAAGCAGTGGTATGATTGTTATACAGCCCGTAGTCTGCAGAATGATAAATACGTCACCTCCTCGAATGGCCTCATACAAACGGCAGGTGTCACGGCATGAGCTGACACTGGCTGACATCAAAGTTACACAGGGAGTACTTCTGGTCTGCCTGGATCATCAAAAAATCGTTAATGGCCTTTCTCTGTTATACAGTCGGTCCAACATGTGCAGGTGGAATTCCAGGGGTGGAACATTGCATATCTGAGTGTGTTGGGGGAGTCCGTTCTGACGCTGCACTTGAGGAGGGCTGTTCTGGCTTTGTGACGAATGATAAAGTGCATGCACAGTTTCCTGGCCATTTTCAGAATGTTTGAAGATAGGTGACGACTTCAGAGAACCTTTTCACAACCCAGATTGAACAAGTGCACCATGATGGACGCATGGACATCCCTCCTCGGTACAGGCGGACACCATGTTCCTCCCATTGTCCGTATACCCATGGTTCCGATTTGAAGGTTCGGGAGGAGAAAAAGTCAACATCGATTTCTTGCTGCATGACACGGGAGCAGTTCTCCCCTGTGTGGACTTCGTAGCCGAGGCAAGCCAGGTGTTAGAATGCGTGACACCGCTGTGCCTACACATGTGGTTGTTGGAGCTAGTACTTGTGGAGGCTGAGATGGTGGTGGTGGTGGAGGAGGAAGGAGGCGGACTTGGCGCAGGTGCAACCAGTTTGAAAACGTGGCAGGAGAAAGCGGCATCTCCTGTCCAAGGTTGTTGGTGTGCCTGGGCTGGAAGCACATCACCCAGTGGCCGTAAAGGACTTGTACTGGCCTGACCGTAGTTACAGCTCCAGAGTCCACCGCTGCCGTGCACCGTGGAACATACCGATAAGATCAAGCTGACTGACCCACTTCTTGTTACTACATATTGATGAAGTGCTTGGTACTGCCTTTTTGAAAACGAAATTACGGCTTGGAACTCTCCAATCTCGCTCGGCACAAGCCTTAGTTACTTCCTGAATGGGTGCAGTGTCACACCCTTGGAAAGGGAGGGATGCAATACCAACACTTGGACAGGAGCTACGGGCAGCTGCTGCTCCTTAGTAATGGTTGGACGCATACTGTTTTCTCTTTGCATTCGCCTCTCTGAACGTATGCTGGCGCATATGAGTAGCGAGGTAGAGGAGCATCTGGACGGGAGGATGATGTCTAGAGAAATCAGCTCCCTTCTGCTAGAGGTGTGGAGCCTTGACTGGCTGCAATGGCATGCGTGCACTGGGCGCTCGCTGTGCTGATCAGTTGCTGCGCGCAGGATGGGACCACCACATTTGTGGCCACGTTTCTTTAACCCAGGCCACCGGATGGTGACGCTGCATGTGTTGAGCAGGGCCGTAGTGCCAACGTTAGCTCCCTGGCCCCGCTTCACCTTTCTGACCATCAGATTCTTACATATACCCATATTCGGACTCCTCCGGTGTCTAGCAAGAACTGCCACACGCGAGTATCGGAATATTACAGCCATCGGCTCCGCACTGAGTGTATACCTGCAGCGCTGCCCGCTAGAGCCCCTGTGCGAGCTACTTTCTTGGGACTGCGAAGCGGGTTTTTTACACCCGTGGCCTCTTGGCTTCATTCCTCACACTGCTGCATCTGTGACTCAACGGCCACACGTCCCACTTGCTGGCTGGCTGCTCGCCTGATGTGCAAGCTGACGCCTTTTCCGACGATGATGGAGCCTTTGCCTCACCCGGCTCCAGTGCGGTCGGCTACATTATCATCTATTTTTATTTTTTTTTCTTTTTTTCTTTTTTTTTTTTTTTCTTTTTTTGGGTTTCATCGTCCACGGCTGTCCTCATCACGGTCTTGGTATATGCGAGGCTGACCCTCACAAATGACCTCCAGGCCACTCTCCACATCTATACTTGCGCCTACTGCAAGAAGCAGCGAATATTGGCCCCATTTCTTCGCTGCCAAGTAGCTGCTGACTGCCTCCTCAAAATTGTTCATCCTCGCTATATAGTGGCGCTGAGCCCAGACCACATAGAGATCTCTGGCTGAGGAAACCGGTTAGGGACAGTGCGCTGGGCATGAGGACAGGGGAGAGCGGCTGACACCGCTCCAGGCCATGCCTAAATAATGGTTGTGTCTGAGGTTCACCGTCTCTTGGCTGGGGTTGTCATATTCATCTGGAGGAAGAGGATGACTAGTCAACCAATCACAGAACCTTGGGTTGCTGAAACATCACACGGGCGCTAGATGCAGCGGCAGTTGTGGCCTCACCGAGCACCTGCTGCGTCGGTCCCCTTGCTGTGCTACGACCTGGGCCTGTTCCAGGATTGTTTGTGCCACTGCCACTCGCAGGTGCAGAGCCTGCCACCTCTCGTTTGACATACTGTTTGTTCTAAAATGTACAGGCCACTGTTTGATGATGATATCTGTATAAAATAATAACGATAAATATACACCTGTTTTTGCACTTCCCAAATTGAACCCAGTAACAAGCTTGGTACCCCTTCGGATATAAATTGCGCTCCACAAATGGCCAAGGGAAAATTTTCTTGTATGTGTCGTTTAAAAACACTGTGTGTTAGTAATAAATGTAAAAGCACAAACAGGTATCTATAATTAACTTCGGACATGAATTAGGCGATACAGGAAAAAATTTATTTTTTGGGTTGAAAAGACGGTTTATTTTTGTAAGCACACCAAGCAAAACAACGCTTATTTAACCCCTGGATGATAATTGCGCCAAAGAATGAGCCGCCACAAACTTGTAGCTTTGTAGCGTGTTACAATTGCGTGTTTTCTACGCCACACTAACAAGAGATACAGTTGTAATTAACTTTGTTGTGAATTAGGTAACCGGAAAAATTTTTATATTTGGCGTTGAAAAAGACGGTTTATTTTGTCAGCACACCAGCAAAACAACTCTTAATTACCCTGGATGTAAATTGCGCAAAAGAATTGATGCCGGCACAAAATAGTAGCTTTGTCGCTTGTTACAATTGCGTGTTTTCTACGTTGGAGGTGGGGGTGGGGGTTGAGTGGTTGTGGTCAACAACAAGAGATTCAGTTGTAATTAACCTTTGCATGTGAATTAGGTTACAGGGAAAATGTATATATTTTGGCTTTGAAAAAGACAGTTTCTTGGGGTCAGAACACCAGCAAAACAACCGCTTAATTAACCCCTGGATGTAAATTGCGAAGAATTGAGCCGCACAAAATAGTAGCTTGTGTAGCTGAAGGTGTGTTGTGATACAATAGGTAGAAGACTCTGTCCCTCGCCACCCCCCCCCACCCACCACCCTCTACAGGCTTTTATTACAACTTGTCACTCTCTGTGTGTGTGTGTGGCCCAACTTTACTTCACCACCACCCCCCCCTCATTATATAAGTGTGAGAGACCCCCACCCCCACCCCAGCTATAAGTGTGCGAGTGTGTGTGTGTGCCCACCCCCCGCTTATATTAACCTGGATGTAATTGCGCCAAAGACTTGAGCCGCACATAATAGTAGCTTTGTAGCGTGTTACAATTGACGTTGTTTTCTAAGGCACACAAAAGAGATAGAGTTGTATTAAACCTTTGCTTGTGAATTTATGGATACAGAAAAATGTATATATTTTGGCGTGAAAAGATGGTTTCTTGGGGTCAGACACCAGCAAAACAACGTTAATTAACCCATGGATGTGAAATTGCGCAATAGAATTGAGCAGCCAAAATATGAAGTGGTATTTGTAGTGTAAACAAACGCTGTTCTTTATTGAATACAACAGGAACTGGCTTACATCCCACTTGGGGGGGATTTTTACTGATGTATATGCAGCTGCAGTGGACGCACCACTGGATTTCAGATCCAATACCCCAAAAATTAGATAATAGAACATTAAGGTGATCAGTCTCTGAGACAGCTGACCCGAGACACCCCACAGAAAGCGATATATAAAAATCAATTCTCGCTGTAAGAGCTATCAAGCCGAAGGCACTGCACCTTTCTCCTGATGAGCACAGTGAGAGGTGTGTGCTGAGCTTCCGGGTTGCGCCGGACTTATATAGTGCGGTGACACAGGTCACTGAATCCCGCCGGTCTCATGATCTGGCTTCATCTTCCTCTTAGCTCCATTTCTTGCAGGCATATGCCCTTCTTCCTCCAGAGTGTTTTACTTTGCCCCATGTTAGCGCATGTGCTCGCAGCCATTTTATCAATCAAAAGCACACTTCGTTCCCCCGAAGTACCAAAGTTCGATTCGTTCCGAACGAAGTATCTGAAATTCTAACTCGAATTCCACTTCGTTAGAACAATTCGAGGGGGGGGGTCCATCTCTAGTCATAATTCATCATCATCATCATTCAACACAGGTGACTTGATCGTCCTGACTTTCTGCATCAGATGTGCGGGCTAAAAGCAAGGGGCACTGCAGGCGAGCGCCCGGGATTTTTGCCGGATTGACCGCTTCCTTCACTCCTCTGATTGGATCAGTCAATGGGAGTCAGAGCAGGACTAAATCATCCTCTTGATTCTTTTAACATGCCTTCTGACCCCAACCGCATTTTGTCCTCAAAGAGGTCTTCAGACAATGGAGTCTCCACAGTGGTGGGTACCGAGTTGACATTTGGGCGCTTCAGTTGGACGGATCTGATGATCTTAAGACGACTTTGTGTCCGTGACTGGGAGGGACTATTCTTTCTCATACTCATCCCCTTATTCAAACCACATCCTTCCCTCATGGCGCGATGTTCGTTACTGAGATTCACAGGGCCCTGACCATCGATGACCAGGCTGACGTCCTGACCTGACGATCCGCGGCACCCCCATTAACTAATATCCCACTACCCCCATATAGGTGTACCCTTCTCTCTTACTCTACCTCCCCGTCGCTAACCCCCTCTTGCTCGCTTGCACACCTGCATTTCGCTCCATGTTCAGAAATATAAAAAATTGAGAAGGTAAGAATATTATTTTGAAAGTCTTATATTAAATATTTCAAATCACATCTCTTCTCAAATCCTTAATCAAAACAAACATTTCTTTGATTCAACCAAACCCATCCTTATAACACACCCCCCCCAATTCATTTCCCCCCGCTCACACCACACTACAATAACATAAAATACACCACTTAAAAAAATCCCCAAACCCTCTCACCATATATCCACACACCTCCATAACAACTCCCACACTATTCATCCATAAACCCTCCCCTCCCACCCCCCCCCCCTTTATCCCCCCCCCCCCCCGTCCCCACCCTACCCCCCCCCCCCCTAACAAAACTCCACCCCCTCCCCCCTATAATATTTCTTAACAAACACGTTCATTTATTACCCCTTCAATTCTTTATGATGTCCCCTCCAATCATAAAACCTCCAACTTATTCAACATTACCCATCCCCCCCCTATTTATCTCAAACTACCAACAACAAACTTATAGTATTATATATGTGTATGTAGACATAATTCTACCTTTATTCATATAGAGATATTCTTCCCCAAACACACCCCCCCCTTATCCATTCCCCCCACCCCACTAAATCTATGCAATAAATATACTCCATCCTTATTACATCATCCCCCCCCCCACACCCACCCCACTGAGATACAGCCTAACCCCCCCCCACACCCTCCCCCCCCTCCCCCCACCCGCAGAAATTGTGTTGTGTATGTAGACTGATAAGATAGTTTCACGAATTTTTTTTTTCGTTTACCCCACCCCCCCCCCCCTAGACAGACCACTGCAGTTACTAGAAATGATGGGTATCAATTTAAGTTCAGGCTGGCCCAATATCCAGGATACAATTTTCAATAGCAAAAAACTGTTTATAATTTAAGGATATTGCACTGTGCAATGTCTATACTAGTCTTGGTGAACTTTTTCCAGTGTTCTTTATAGATGGAGGCTTGTCTGTTTTCGCCGTCCCCCCCCCGCTCTCTATGACTTTAAAGCGGTAGATGCTGCTTAAAATCTTAGCTAACTACATAAAATCTCTCCAAATCTTTAAATTAACTAAATGGAAGGATCTCAGCTAAGTAAGTAGAGGTTTCTCTGTGCGAAATAGAACTAATTTCGCTGAGCTGTTTGCAGAGGCAGAGCGCACGTCCTATTCCTAGTGAGACGCTTGAGAGGACACTAGGCTGAACAGGAAACGCTGTTCTATGTATACAAGGTCATGTGATTTTTCCAGCCAATCGCAACCATACACATCCCAGTTCATGGACGTCGCTCACAATCTCACCTGCTCCCCTATTCTGTAATATTGATTTGCTGGCCGCCAAAATCGCTCAGGAAGCGCCGAAAATGGCGCGATCTTATAGATGATCGCATCAGGATTTTAACCTTTAATTATCGCATGCATATGAAATTTCGGATCACCATAAAAACCTTGCGCCTTTCAACTTTGGGTCGATCAAAATCAGCTCACCAACATTCTGAGTTTTGGATTTCATTTCTACTGATAATTTAGGGGCTTTGTGATTGCTACCTAGAACTTACAAAACTCTGTGTTCCTGTTTTCCAGGATTCGTTGTGAAAAAAACCAACAAAAAAACTGCATATTGATGGAAAAAAGTGAGACACCTATGGAGTTAATATATTCATTACACCCCTGGCTATATTAGTCAAAGGGGGTAGTTTCCAAAATGAAGTTTTTTAAGGGTGTTTACTAAGTTTTAGCACCTCAGGGTTTCAGTAAACCTGAAATAGTGTCTGAAAAATATCCTAATGTAAAAAAGGCCCCCAAAATCCAGTAGGTGTTCCTCCTGTTCTGAGGCTTTTGTTGGAGTCAAAAATCCCATTAGGGCCATGTATGGTATATCTCTAAAAAAAAAAAAAAACTGCAGAATTAGAGAAATCAATGTTGAGTTGCATTTTCTTGTCATTACCTACTGTGTTCCAGTAAAAAAAAAATATTAAAATTAGAAATTTCCGAATTTTACCTCCAATTTGCTTTAATTTCTGTGAAACACTTAAAGGGTTAACACTTCCTGATTGAAATAGACAGATCCCTAAAATAGCTATGTTGCAAACATTCTTGAAAAAATGAAAAATTGCTACAAAATAATTTTCATGTCCTAAAAAATAAAAAAGACATTTAAAAGTTATACTATCATACTGTAGATTTGACACATGGTAGATGCGATTTAGAAATTTTTTGTATGGTATAGCTATCTTACATGCAGAAATCTTTTAATTTTGAAAATGGCAAATTTGTCCAAACTTTTATGACATCTTCGATTGTGTTTCACAAGTAAACCAAGACCCATAGCAAATCGTAAGATACTTAAAGCCTTTGCTTCACATCAAACCGTCTCTAAATCACATGGATAGGTAAAAGCATTTACCCCCAGGTATCTCTTTATTCAGAGAGATGAGATAGCAACTGGTCTATATAAAAAGATAGTTTGTGACAGTCACTTATTATTGAACAGTAGGGATAACTTATCCCCTTACATCTATGGTAATCCTCAGATCTAGAAGCATAATTGTATTGTGCTGAATCTCATTAGTAAAATGCAAGACATCGCTATTTTTTTTTTTTTTTAATTTTTATATTTAGGATTGATACCTGTTTATGGCTGATGAGTTGGAATTCACTTACTGTTGATTTTCCAACTCCATTGAAGTTTGTTCTATGTATCTACTATTCTTTCAGTAAATTCATATTTTCTTCTACTGTTTCTGCTATTTACCTGAGCTAATTTAAGATCATACCCATGTATCTTTGTATATAGTTTCTTAATAAAAAAAAAAAACCCTCCTTTTTTTCTAAACACATTTTAAGGTTTAGCTCCCCTTTCCATTCTTTCATCCAAGTCTTTAGTGATGATTTGTGCTGATCCCGGGCCAAATTTTTTACCCACCCGTATCAATTTTTTCTCAATGTCTTTTTTTGTAGATGAGATCTGCATAACCATTCACAGTATTCCAGGTGTGATTTCACTAGAACTTTATATTGTGGGATTACTATCTCAATTTTTATGCTGATTATGCCTATCCAATCATAACCGTGTTCTATCCTATCCTATCCATCCGAGTATTTAATTTGCTTTCCCAACTGCTGAGTCGCACTGTTCAGTTGAAACTGTCAGATATCCTTCTAAATCCTTCTGAATTTCTGAATAACACAAAACTGCTGGTATGATACTCAGACACAGGATTCTTTACTTCCAAGTACTTTTTTTTTAAATTTCAAAGCTTTGGGAAATTTAGAGAGGACAAAATTTCCCTAAAAATTCGGTTTGCTCATTTCGCCAAATTTTCCCCACAAAAATAATTGGGTCCGAATTACTTCGGGACGAATCACGTTAAAAAACAGCTATTTCCAGGGTGCACAGAGCGCAGGGGGCTGTAGAACGTTGTCCCATGCTTAAAAATGCGAGGGAATTTTTTTGGTCTTCATACAACGTTGGTTTTTTTTATGACACCGGGATGACTGCCCCGCTATTAAATTGCTTCATTTATTAAAATTCCCTGGGCCTTAAAAGGCAAAAACGACCAAAAAATAAGGGGGAATGTAGTCTGAAAAGTCATGGGAGCGACAGCTGGGGAAAAAAAAAAGCTGAGAGCTCAGGTGGCAACATCAGTGACAGAGGTGGAGGCGACGGCGGCAGCCAAAGCAGCATGAGGTCAAGAGTGGCACAAAAGACATTCTGGAGGTGGAAAAAACTGAGTAGGCCCCAGATGGCACAATACACAGTGGGAGTTGACGGGATCAACAGAGCAGAGCATGAGGGCAGACATGGCACAAGAACAGTGTGGGGGGTGGCAAAAAAGGGGTAGGCCACTGATGGCCAATGACAGGAGTGGGGGGCACGGGAGCAGCCCAGCACAGCATGTGGGCAGGCAGTGGGACAATGACATTCTGGAGGTGGCAAAACAGAGTTGGCCAAGAGTGGCACAATGACAGGGAGTGGAGGTGACGGCGGCAGCACATGAGGTCGGGCAGTGGCACAATGACATTCTGGAGGTGGCAAAACAGTATGGGCCCACGAGTGGCCAATGACAAGTTGGAGGTGGGGGGGGGCAGCAGCATGGGGTCAGCAGGGGCACAATGACATTCTGGAGGTGGAAAAACGGAGTGGCCACAGGAGTGGAAACAAGACAAGGGGGAGGTACGGCGGGCAGCAGCTGAGGTAAAAAAAGTGGCACAATGACATTCGGAGGGGGAAAAAAACATCGGGCCACAAGGGGCACAATGACAAGGTGGGGGAGGGCGGCGCAGCATGAGGTCAGCAGGGACTTTTTCTTTTGGGAGGTGGAAAAACTAGTGGGCCACGAGGGGCACAATGACAAGTGGAGGCAGGGGAGCACCCAAAAGAAATGGGTCAGGCAGTGGCACAATGACATTCTGGAGGTGGCAAAAATATTGGCCAAGGGGGCACAAGAAGGGATAGGGCCGGAGCAGATGAGGCAGCGGGCAAAATGACATTCTGGGGGGTGGCAAAACATAGTAGGCCACAGGGGGAAAAAAAAATTGGGCGGGGGGGGCAGCAGCAGAGGCGAAGGGGGCACAATGCATTCTGGAGGTGGTAAAAACGTGGAGTAGCCACAGAGTGGCACAATGACAGAGATTGGAGGTGACGGGCGGCAGCAAGCATGAGGTCAGACAGTGGCACAATGGGACATTCTGGAGGTGGCAAAAACTGAGTCGGCCCAGGAGTGGCACCATGACAGAGCTTGGAGGGTGACGGCGGGCAGCAAGCATGAGGTCCAGACAGTGGCACAAATGACAATTCTGGAGGTGCGCAAAAACAGTAGTAGGCCACAGAGTGGCACAATGACAGAGAGTGGAAGGGTGACGGGTGGCAGCGCATGAGGTCAGACAGGTGGCACAATGACATTTTGTTGTGGCAAACAGTAATAGGCCACTGAGTGGCACAATGACAGAGAGTGGAGGGTGAGTGGAAGCAGCATGAGGTCAAAACAGTGTGCACAATGACATTCTGAGGCTGGCAAAAACTGGACTAGGACACAGAAGTGGCACAATTGACAGGGGAGTGGAGGTGATGCGGCAGGAGCAACAGATGAGGTCAGAGGAGTGCACAATGAAAACATTGTGTAGGTTGGACCGCAGCTGCAACAACAGCGGCAGCAGCATGAGGTTCATAGAGTGGCACAATGACAGAGTGTAGGAGGGTGGGGTGGCAATACCAGTCCCTGGTAAAAGATGGTGGTAGGAGATGGAGAAAACTGTCAGCAGATGTTGTGGCATCAGGCGGGTGGCGGCATAGAATAGTAGCTGAGGCAGGTAGTTTGAACCCAGACTCATTTCTCACAGTTGGGTGAGGCGTCATGGCTGATGTAGTCTGACCCTAAAGGCTTTGGTGTGTGGAAATCCTTGCGATCCACGCCTGATCATCATTGACAAAGGTCAGTCGTTCCACATTTCTCTGTTGACAAGCGGGTTCCTCCTTGGGGTAAAGATGGCCCCCGCCGCACTGATCAACCGCTCTGATTGCCACACTACTGCCGGCAGGACAGCTTCTCCAATGCAAACTCGGCAAGTTGCGGCCACAATCCAGTTTGGCTGGCCCAGTAGTCCAGCGGATCTTTCTAACTGGGGTGGCAGAGTGACTGTCCAAGTAAGCCACCACCTGTTGGTTCAGGGACTGCTCCAGGTCTGCTGCTGCTGGCGAACTACCCTTCCTCAGTAGGTGGGTGAAGGAAGCTGATCATCATTGACTCCAGACTTAGGTTGCTGCTGATGGAGTGGTACTGCTCCTACCCCCCACCTTAACCATGCAGACGCGGCAGTAGTTCGTGAGCGCTTGAGGAACCCCCGGCAGACTGTCAGGGAGGGACCGATGCAGCACATAGGCAGCCGGCAAAATGCTACAGAGGAGTTCCCTATAGTATTTGTCCTAACCTCTCAATAGCTGGTGAAAAAGGCTCCCATTTTGGACCGGTAGCGAGGGTCCAATAGGGTGGAGAGCAAGAAGTCATCCTCTGCCGGATGCTGACTTTCGGCTGTCACTAGCAAGGCAAATCAGCATGCTGCGGGCCAATCAGCACAAGTGACTCTGATGGGGCTCCCTGCCTCCATCTCCACTTATTCTGCAACGGGTGCTTGCGGGTCATCTGCCTCGTCTTTCTCATCTCATCTACCTCCTCCAGCTGCTCCTGCTTCTCCATTTCAGTCCCCCCCGGACTCATGTGGCTGCGAGATGTAGTCGCCACGTCTCCAGTCCCCTGCCCAGACAGATTTTTCAGACATATGTTCCAGGACGTGAAGCAGTGGAATGACGTTATTCATCCCGTAGTCCCGACGGTTGACAAAAATAACGTTGCCTCCTCGAATGGCCTCAACAAACGCACAGGTGTCTCGCTCGAGCTGGCACTGGCTGACATCAAAGTTTACACAGGGGAGTACTTCCTGTCCGCCTGGATCATCAAAAAATGTTAATGGCTTTCTCTGTTCATACAGTCCAACAAGGTGCAGCTGGACTTCCAAGGGTGGAAACATTCGCATATCTGAGGTTGTTGGGGAGGCCGTTCTGCCGCTTGCAACTCAAGGAGGGTGTTCCTGGCTTTGTAGGATTGTAAGTGCATGCACAGTTTCCTGGCAATTTTCAGAATTTTCTGAAGATCTGTGGAAGACTTCAAGGAACCTTTTCACAACCAGGATTTGAACACGTGCGCCATTGCAGGGCGCATGGACCAACCCTCCTCGGTGAGCGGACGGGTGACACATGTTTCCTCCCATTGGTCCGTCAACATTGTTCCGATTTTCAAGTTGGGCGCGGAGAAAGCCACAATCGATTTCTTGCTGCATGACGCGGAGCAGTTCCTCCCTGTGTGACTTCGTTCGCCGAGGCAACCCAGGTGTAGAACTGCGTGAACCGCTGTGCCCTACACATGTGGTATGATGGAGCAGTACTTGTGGAGGCTTAAATGGTGGTGGTGGTGGAGGAGGAGGAGGCGGACATTGGCTCAGGAGCCGCAGTTTGACAACGTGGAGGAGAAAGCGGCGTCTCCTGTCCAAGTTGTTGGTGTGCCTGGACAGGAAGCACATTCACCCAGTGGGCCGTAAAGGACATTGTACTGGCCCTGACCGTAGTTACAGCTCCAGACGTCCGCGCTGCCGTGCACCTTGGAACAAACCGATAAGCTCAAGGACTGGCCCACTTCTGTTCTACATATTTATGAAGTGCTGGTACTGCCTTTTTGGAAAAGAAATTACGGCTTGGAACTCTCCATCTTGGCTCGGCACAAGCCATTAGTTCTCTGAATGGTGCAGAGTCCACCATTTGGAAAGGGAGGGACTGCAGTACAACAACTTGGACAGGAGCACGGTCAGCTGCTGCACCTTAGGATGGTTGGACGCATACTGTTGTCTCTTTGCAATCGCCTCGCTGAACGATGCTGGCGCCATGAGTAGCGAGGAGCAGGAGCATCTGGACCGGGAGATGATGTCAAGAGAAACAGCTCCCTTCTGCAGAGGTGGTGGAGCCTTGACTGGCTGCAATGGCATGCGTGCCACTGGCGCTGCTGCTGCTGCTGTGCGCGGCAGGATGGACCACCACATCTGAGCCACGTTTCTCCCAGGCCACCGGATGGTGAGCTCATGTGTTGATGCAGGGCCGTGGTGCCAACGTTAGCTCCCTGGCCACGCTTCACTTTCTGCCCACAGATTTACATATACCCATATTCGGCTCCTCTCGGTGTCTTAGCAAAGAACTGCCACACCGCCGAGTATCGGATTTTCCCGCCAACGCTCCGCATGAGTGACTACTACCGCCGCTGCCTCGCTGAGCCCCTGTGCGCTACTTTCTTGGACCTGCGAAGCGGGTTTTTTCCCCCGTGGCCGCTTGGCTCCCGACCTCGCACTGCTGCTATCCTGCTGACTCACGGCACACAACCCACTTTGCTGGCTGCGCCGCTGCCTGACACGCAAGCTGACGCCCTCTTCTCCTGACGATGATGAAGCCCTTGCTTCACCGGCTCTCAAGTGCGGTCGGCTACATCATCATCTATTTGTGTTTCATCGTCACTGCTGTCCTCATCACCGGTCTTGGTATGCGAGGCTGACCCCTCACAACATGACCTCCCATGCCACTCTCCACATCTATACTTTGCCGCTACTGCAAGAAGCAGGGGATATTGGCCCATTTCTTCGCTGCCAAGTAGCTGCTGACTGCCTCTCAAATTTTTCATCTCCTATATAGTGGCGCTGAGCCCAGACCACATAGTAGATCTCTGGCTGAGGGAACGGTGGGACAGAGGCGGGCTGAGGAACAGGTGAGGGCGCTGACCCGCTCCCGGGCCATGCCAACTAAGGGTTGTGTCTGACGTTCCCACCGACTCTTGGCTGGGGTTGTCAGATGTCATCTGGGAGGAGTGGATGACCTAGTCAACCAATCAAGAACCCTTGGGTTGCTGAACAAAACACGGCCGCTAGATGACAGCGGCAGTTCTGGCCTCACCGAGTGACCCCTGCTGCGACGTCCCTTGCTGTGCTGCGACTGGGCCTGTTCCAGGAATGTTTGTGCCACTGCCACTCGCAGGTGGAGAGCCTGCCACCTCTCTGTCTGACATACTGTTTGTTCTAAAATGTACAGACACTGTTTGATGAGATGTCTGTATATGATAAATATACACCCTGTTTTTGACTCCAAATGAACCCAGTAACAAGCTTGGGTAACCTTGGATATAAAATTTCGCTCCACAAATGGCCAGGAAAAATTGACTTGTATGTGCCGTTTAAAAAACTCTGTGTATTTTACTGAATGTAAAGGCTTAATTAACCTTCGGATATGAATTATGCTACGAATTTTCTTCTGTGGCGGTGAAAAAGAAAGTTTCTTTTACTGAGTGCAACTGCAGAAAAATAATTAGTTAACCATTGGGTGTTAAATTTGACACCAAAGAAAAATTTAGCAACTACAAAAATGTACGTAAAAACTTTTGTAAGCGCTGGTGTTACAAATTGGCCCGCGTGGTTTTGTTTTTACGCTACACAACAAGAGATAAAAATTGTAATTAACCTTTGCTTGTGAATTAGGCTACAGGAAAAATATGTATATTTTGGCGGTGAAAAAGACGGTTTCTTGGAGTCACCACAGCTGAAAACAACGCTTAATTAACCCCTGGATGTAAATTGCGCAAAGAATTGAACAGCCCAAAAATGAAGTGGTATTTGTATTGTAAAAACGCTGTGTCTTTAATATGGAATATACCAACAGGAACTGGCTTAGATCCCCTCTTGGGTTATTCAATGTGATTGTGAGCAGATAGGATTTAAATGTATATGCAGCTGCAGTGGACGCACAGCTGGATTTAAGATCCAATACGCCAAAAAAAAATCTGAAATAGAACGTTAAGAGAGCAGTCTCTGAGACAAGCTGAGACCCCCAACAAAATCGCTGTATAAAAATCAGTTCTTCGTAAGAGCTATCAGGCCGCAGGAGCACCTTCCATAGTCTGTTCAGTGGGAGGAGTGTGAGATCAGCGTGCGCCCGGATTATTATAGTGCATAGGTGACGTCTCAGAATCCGGCCCGGTCTCTGTTTGCTTATCTCTGCACATGTATGCAGGCTATGCCCTTCTTCCTCCAAGAGTTCTTTGCCCATGTAAACGCCATCGTGCTCGCAGCATTTTAAAAATCAATGAAAGACATTTCGGTTTACCCGAAGTACCCCAAACTTCGACTTCGTTCAGAACCGAAGTTTTCCTGATATTCTAAACATGAAGTCCACTTCGTTAGAATCAATTCGCCCATCTCTAATTATGACATTGTGCCATTCTCCGGTCTGATGCTGCGCAGTTGCTGCTGCCACCTCCACACTGTTTAATTTTGCCACTCTGTAAGCTTCTCATGCTGCTGCCACCTCCACAATCTGTCATTGTGCCACTCTGTGGCCTACTCATGCAGGTTCCAACTGACCACTCTCTCACTCGACCACCCTGTGTTCCTAATGCTGTATCACCTTCACCACTCTATGACGTTGCCACCATACTTTGGTTTTCCACTCTTAACATCTGTCAGAAGGAATGAAAAGGACAAACACAACTGGGTTTGTGTCTTTGGAGAAAGCCGTAAGGCTAGTATGAACATGGTCCCTTTGTTTGCATCATGATTGTCTGGTGATAAGGTAGCCAAAAGCAGGATAGGATACAAAACACAGAAGACATGCAAATATTTCATTACTTATTTCAAATACTTATTATTATTATTTTTTGGATCAACTCCTGTTTCTTTTTGGCTTTAGCAATGATGGATTATTGAGTAATTGAAAGCAGACACTGAAGGAAGGGCAAAATGATCAGTGACGTCAATGCAAACTACTGATTACAGCCTCCTCACTCTTTTGGGGGGGCTCTCATGTATAGCTGTTTTAACGGAAATCACCACAATTAAGTGAAAAATTTATCAGTTTTGCAACAGATAGAAATATCCAACATATTAAATGCCTGGATTATCAGATATGTGTAGGGCAGAAATACACAAACCACTGCAATTTAACACAGAAACTTCCCCACAAAAAAGTGGAAAATTACACTCTTGACACAGTTTAAAATACCCCAGAGACTGAAGTTGATGTATTTCTGGAGTGTGTTTGGGGAAGAAATACAAAAACAATGGATTGACACAGAATTCCCCACAAAAGGGGAGAAATTAACTCTTGGCCACAGATTAAAATACCCTACAAAATGAACGTGATGGATTTCAGGCGTGTATGGGGCAGAAACACACACGGGGGCAGAAACACACACACTGTATTTGACTCAAATTACGCCACAAACAGAGGATAAATTAACTCTTTGGGCGCAGATAGAAATATCCCAAAATAAAAATCGCTGGTTCAGGAACAGGTTTGTATATGACACACACTTGTGAACGTCTTTCACGCCAGTAGCTCAAAAATCAGTAGTATTTTGCACATGTAATGCTACTACAAATAGATACTTTTGCTTAGGAGACACACTGAGAAGTGGCAGAACTTAAGATAGCTTCCTATTTATAGGGCTGTGACATCACAGAAACTGGCTGGCTGCTGATTGGCTGCATGTCTGCACATGTCATTTTGGGTGTTCCTTTCTTCTTCCCATAGTTCTCCGACCCATGTCACGCTATGTGCTCGTGACCATTTTAGACAATAAGACAATTCGTTACCACTAGAGATGGGCGAATTTCTCAAAAATTCAGTTCACTAGATTCGGCAAATTTTCCGCAAAAATTTGTTTCAACCCGTATTTATTCACGGCAAATCGCGTTAGAAACAGCTATTTCCTGGCTTCGGAGAGCCTGTAGGGTGTTGTGCCATGCTCAAATAAGCATAGGGAGCGAGGTTTGGTCTTGATACAATGCTGTGATTTAGTATGACACGCACATGACTGCCACCGCTCTTAGAATCGCTTCACCCTTCACTTCTCTAGGCACTTACAGGGGCAAAACTGAATAAATAACATGAAGTGGGAAAGCAGCCTCGACTAAGGTAACGTCAGCGCCAGCTGGAAAGAAACCTGCTGAGGGCAAGATCCTACAATAGCGTCAAAGAGCCGCATCCTTTACACGATATCAGATGATTCCACAAGATTAGAAAAAACCTGTTCTGTTAAAAGTGATAGACATGTAGAGCACCCCGAAAGAGTGGTGAGGATGTCGGCCAGTTAATTTTAATTTGGATTTTTCATTGATCATTTTGCCCTTCCTTTGATCCGTCAGTGTTGCTTTTTCAATATCGGTCAATAATCCATCTGTAATTGCTAAGCCAAAAACAAACCAAAACAGAGATGGCCAGTAAATGGGATATTTGCATGTCTTCTGTGTTCTGTATCCACTCCTGCTTTCGGCTACCTAGTCAACAGACAATCCATCTGCAAACAAAGGACCATGTCATACTGGCCTTAGGGCTTCAATCGGTTGTTTTTTCATTCCTACTGAAAGATTAAAAGAAGGGTAAAACCAAACATAATGGCAACGTCATAGAGTGGTGGAGGGTGGAAACAGTATTAAGAAACCTCTGGGTGTTCGAGTGACAGTGGTCAGTTAGCAGCAAGATGAGGCCACAAGCCAGAGAGTGGAAAATGACAGGTTGAGAAGGTGGCAGCAACATCAGTAGGCCACAGAGTGGTAAGTCGGGCGACAGATTGAGGAAGTTGGCACAGCAACATTTAGTGGCAACAGAGTGGCACAATACACAGTGTGGAGGGTTGGTGCCGCAACATCAGTGACCAAGATGGCAAGTGACAAATTGTGGAGGTGACTGGCAACATCAGTATAGCCCACACAGTGGCACAAAAACACACAGATATGGACGGGTGCAGGCAAACATCAGTAGGCCACAGAGTGCAAGTGACAATTCTGGATGAGGTAGCAATATCATGTGTGGGCCACAGAGTGGTCTAATTGACGATGAGGATACCAGTGTGGCGAGCAAAAATCAAGAAGGCCACAGAGTGGCACCATCACAACAGTATGTGGGAGGTGGCAGGCAAACATGAGTAGGCCACAGAGTGGCAAATGACAGATTGTGGATCGGATGCGGACAGCATCTGACGTTCTACATTATGGCACTAGGAAGAGTGGGAGGTGGGTGGCATACCAGTCCCTGATAGAATGGTGGGTGGTGATGGAGCAGTTGGCGAGCAGGATGTGTGACATCAGGCGGGTGGCAGCATCAGAAATAGTAGCTGATGGCAGGTAGCCAGAAGAATCCAGACTCATTTCTCAAAGTTTTTGGTGTGGTGTCATCGGCTGATATAATCTGGATGCATAAGGCATTCGGTGTGTGGATGGAAATCATGGGGGCCAATCCGCGCTGATTTCATCTTGACAAAGTTGAGGTCTCTCCACATTTTGGCGGTGACAAGCGATTTATCCTTGGGGTAAATTTTGGCACCCACGCAGCACTGAACACCACTGTGATGCCACACTATGGCCGGGCAGGAAGCTTCTCAGTTGCAAACTCGGCAAGTTCCTGGCCACACATCAATCTTGGTGCCCAGTAGTCACATTGGATCTTCTTGTGGGGTGGCAGAGTGCTGCCAAAGTAGGCCACCACCTGTGGGTTCAGGGGTGCTGCGCTAGGTCCTGCTGTGGTGAGTACTCTCCTCACTAGGGCTGGTTTGAAGATGCTGCTCATCAACGGACTCCAGGCTTTGGCTGCTACTGATGGAGTTAGTACTGCTCCTACCCCCCCCCCCCACACATCCCCACAGCAGCCGTGGCAGTGGTACGTGAGCGTGAGGAACCACCCGGTCAGACCTGTCAGAGGATGGACGAAGGCACAGATAGGTAGCAGCCAACTGACTACATAGGATTTCTCTATAATACTTGAGTTTGTCCTCCCTCTCAGCAGGTGAAAAAAAGGCTCCATTTTGGGACGGTAGCAGGGACCAAGGAGGGTGGAGAGAGCCAGAAAGTTCTTCCCCTCTGCTGGATGTGACATATTTGGCTGTCACTAGCAAGGCAAATCAGAATGCAGCTGGGCCATCTTGCACAAGTGACTCTGAGGGACTCCCGTGCCACAATCTTCACTGTATTCCGCCACGGTGAGTCTGGGTATCTGGCCTCGTCTTCATCATCTCCATCTACCTCCTCCGGCCTTGCTCCTGCGCCATCTCTCCTGTCACCTGAGTAGAAAAACCACTCATTTCACCCAGAATTGTGCTTGTGATCCTAATGTCCTATCTACCTCCTCAGTTCAGCACCCCACGGACTCATGTTGGCGTCTGAGATATAGCTGCCTAAACTCCAGTCCTCTGAACCAGACTGTTTTTGTAGTATTGTTCAGGACATGATAGAAGTGGAACTGACGTTATTCATCCGTAGTCCTGGCAGACTGGACAAACTAACGTGGCACCTCAACGTGATGAGGTAAACGGCAGGTGTTCCAGGATGAGCTGACACTGGCTGATAGCAAAATTACAAGGGGAGTACTCCTGTCTGTTTGGATATCAAGAAATCTTTAATGGCCTTCTCGTTCAACAGTCGGTCCAACAATAAAGGGCTGGAATTCCAGGGGGAAAAATATCGCATAAACCAATGGGGGGGGGGGGCCCTCTGCCCTGCGTAAAGGAGGGTGTGCTGGCTTTGTGGAAAGGATGAAGGATCCACAGTTTCCTGGCATTTTTAGAATGTCTTGGAGAGGGGTGAAGATTGGGGAAAACCGTTTGAAAAAACCAGATTGAACATGTGCAAGCGGGGCATGGCTCACCCTCCCCGGGGCTTTTTAACACCAAATTCCTTCCTTGGTCACCAGGGGTTCCCCATTTGCAGTTGTTGCGGAGAATGCCACACATTGATTTTGTGTTGCAGAGTGGAGCAGTTCCCCCTGTGTGACTTTTTTTCACCAGGCAAACCAAATGTGAACTGTGTGAACCCCGGCCCGCACTGGGTATGTTGGAGCAAATTAAATTGTGGAGGCTGAAGTGGGATGGAGGGGAGGAGGCGGAAATTTGGTGCAGGATCAGCGTTTGACAGCGTGGGGAAAAAAGGGGCGTCCCTTCCAATTTTTGGTGGGTGGTGGGCAAAAGAACATTCCCCCCGGGGGTGGGGGCTGAAAAGGGCTTTTATCCCCCTTTGACCGTATTTTACAGCTACACACTCCGCCCCCCCCCGTAAAACCTTGGAAGACCCGGGATAGGCTAAAGGGGAATGGCCCCCTTTTATTCTACTTTATTTGTGCAGGGTGGAAACACCCCTTTTTTTGAAAATAAATAATGGTTTTTGGGAAACCTAACTTCGTAGGCACAAAAATTGTGCAGGGGCCACCACGGGAAAAGGAGGCCTGCAAAAAACCCCCCAACTTGGCCGGGGAGCACGGTCAGCTTTTTGGCACCTTGGGGATGGGTGGACCCCTTTACTTCGTCCCTTTGCAATCCCCTTTGGGGGAATGACGCGGCCCCCATATGGCAGGAGGGGGAGCATTTTGGACCGGTAATGGGGGGGAAAAGACAGACAATTCCCCCTTGGGCAGGGGTAAGGGAAAGGCCTTTTGACTGGCTTAAATGGCCCCACGTCCCCACTGGGTGCAAGTTTGCTGTTGGGGGCAGGATGGACCCCCACATCTGGGGGACTTTGTTTCCCCCGGGGCAACTGGAGGGTTGATGCTGCATGTGTAGGGGCGGGGGGGCCGGGGGGTCCCAAAGTTAGCCCCCCTGGAAAATGTTTTTATTTTTCTGCCCACAGATTTCTACATATACACATTTTTCGTCCCCTCTGGGGGTTTTTGAAAAACATCCCAAAAGGGGCGAGTAGGTGTTTTAAACCGGCCCAAAGCTCTGCACTGAATGATACTACTGGCCCCCGCTGCCCCCCGGGTTTAGCCCCTGGCCGGGTAATTTCTTGGCCCTGTGAACCCTGTTTTACTCCGTGGCTCCCCAACTGGCACTTTCTGCCACCCTGCTGACTCATGGCCCCACCAACCGCTTGTAACTGTGGGTGCTTCCGACCCCTCAAGCTGACGGGCCCCCTTTTTCCTACGGTGATGATGATGAAGCCCTTGCTTTATCCCCCTCCCAGGTCGATCCCGGTTTCATTGTCATACAATTTAAAAAGTTTGCCCTTTACTGCTGTCCTTCCCCAAAAAGTCCCCTTAAAAGCAGAGCTGACCCCTTGCAACATAAAATCCCATGCCACTCTCCACTACTTTAAACCCCCTACTGCAAGAAGCCGGGATGTCCCGCCCCACCTCTTTAAACCCCGTAGCTGCAGGCTATCCCAAAAAAGTTCGCCCCGCTGGTATAGTGGGCAGAAAAACCCCGACCCCCAAAGTAGTTATCTGGCTGAGGGAAATGGGGACCCGAGGGGAGTTTTAGGACAAGTGGGGGGGCCCCCGACCCGCTCCCCGGCCATTTCCAACTTTAAGGGGTTTTGGGGGTGAAAGAAACCAAGGGCTTTTTTCTGGGGGTTTTCGAAGTCATCGGGGGGAAGTGGATTAAACTAGTCAACCAATCAAGAACCTTGGCTTTTTATGAAACAACACACGGCCGTAGATTGACAACAGTAAACTCGGGGCCCCCACCGGGTAACCCTGCGGCACTCCCTTTTAAAAAGCTGTGCCCTTTTGCTTGCTTCCCGGAACGTTTTTTGCCACGCCACTCGCGTGTGAAGGGCCTGCCAACCCCCACTGTTGCTAAAAAATGTTTTATCAAAAATTTTCAATACAAAAGACTCCCCTTTTTAAAGTTTGTTTTATGATAAATAAAAAACCAACCCCGTATTTGATCCAAAAATTTCCCCCAAAAAAGGGAAAAATTTAAACCCCCGGGGAAAAAAAACCCCACACAGTGAAAAGTTGGGAATTTAGGCGTATATGGGGCTGAAATAAAACAACCCGAATTTTAAATTTCCAATTTTCCCCCACAAACAAGAGGATAAAATTTTAAAGTTGGGTATTTAAAAAACCCCCACAGGGAAACAGATGGAATTCAGGTTTTATATGTGGGTGAAATTCACACACCCTGTGCCCCTTGGTTTCTCGCGGCCATTTAAAAAAAAAAAATGTTTCCCCCAAAATAACCTTTAAATTTTGCCCTTTTGCAGAAAACGGAATTTTTTCCCCCAAAAATTTTGCCGATTCGTTCATCCCTAGGTGAGATATGCAGCCTGAAAGTAAAAAGTTCAAAACATTGTTACCCTTTTGCTTGTCAGTTTTAAGTGAAAGCAATACAAATTTTTTTTTCAGTGACTAACCTTCTCCCCTCTAGACCCGCAGCCAAAATTTTTGGGCTTCTTTACAATAAAGACTTAACTCTCGGGAATTTTTTCACACAACAATTATAGAACAAATAATTTTCCCCCTACCTATTCCCCATGTTTTATACAAAATTTCCCCTCCACAGTGCCCCAAATGGGAAAAAGACACCCCTTGGGGTCCCCCACAGTTTAATTAACCCCCCCAAAAAATAAGGTGCCCCCAGATGGCTAAAGGGTTTATTTTTTGGTTTCCCTAGTTCTAGTCTTCTTTTGTGCCCCCATAAAGTAGGTAGGTGCACCCCCTATATAGTAAGTAGTCCCCCCCCTTTCCCAAAATTTAATCCCGATTGGCCCAAACCCCCACTTAGGTAGGGAAAACCTCAAATTTGGTGACCCCCAAAATTTTTAAGGCAAAACCCCACATCCTATGAGGTGTATAGCTCCTCATTTGGTCAATGGGTAACTAAAACCCTTTATAATTTGGGATGGGGATATTATCGACAAAAAAATTGAAATCGGCAATTTTTTAGGGTTTATCGGGAAAATTGGGCCCATCACGGGTTTTTTTTGTGAAAATCCCTTTCAGAAAAACATATATTTCTAAACACACCTTTTCAACGTTTCCCGTCATTTTGGCCAGCCCAAACAGCTCCCAGGGTAAGGGGGGTGAGGAAAGGGTGTACAAAGTCACCCCTTTGTGGTGTATGGATCTTAATTTGGGTGCAAAAATTCCCCTGACCTAGGTTAAAATCTATGCTGCTGGGATTTTTGGTTTGAGCCCTTTCTCTGTCTATCACAATTAAAAAGCAGGGCGTGGGCTCTCTGCGTTTAAAAACCAAAAAGCTGTTTAACCTCTTTATAGTCCCCTTTTAATACAAGAAACCAAAACCCCCAAACCCACATCTAAGAAAAGAAATTAAAAAAGAGAATTGCAAATTTTATTTAGAAAGTTTTAAGGATATCTAATGGTGTGTGTAGCAGTGGGGTGCTGGGGTGGGATGGGTGGCAGCAGGAGAGGCTTTTTGAAACGAAGGGGAGATATTTTGCGTCAGTGTTTGTTCTGTGATCTTCAATTGAAAAATAATTGTTTTCTACCACTTTTTTGGCCAGCAGACCTCTGATAGCAATTAATATTTGTCCCTGTGTTTTCAGTTCTATTGCAATTAGTGTTGAGCGATTATTATCGACAAAGTTGAAATCGGCACGGTTTTTATGTTGATCGGAATTTTTATATCATGCAAAAATTTAGGTTAAAAAATACTGTGCATCGTTATTAAGATCGCGCTTTTTTCGGCGGCTTCCTGTCATTTTGGCGGCAGCTAAATCCAGCTTAACTGATAGAGCAGGGCTGAGTTGTGTGTGCGGCGTCATGACGGAATGTGTATGGTTGCGATTGGATGGAAAAATCACATGAACTCCTTTGTACATAGAAAGTGTTTCTTTAGCCTCAGTGTCTCTCCAGAGTCTCAGAGCAGAAGGACGTGCGCTCTGGCTTGTGTCCAAACAGCTCAGCGAAATTAATCTATCTTTCTTCACAGAGAAAGCTCTACTGTTGAGCTGTGATCCTTAACAAAGTTAGTTAGATTAGTGATTGGATTTTTTATGTAGTTAGGTTAGGAATTTTTAAAGAGCATCTCTACACGCTGTTAAGTCTCGGGGGGGGGAAGCGAGGGGGGGCCCCCGCGGGCTTACACAGAGACATGCTCTATAAAGAATACTGGATAAAGTTACTCCAAGGCTTAGTGTAGAAATTGCACGCAATAGCTTATTTATTAACAGTTTTCTATTGAAATATTTCCTGGATATTGGGCAGCTGAACCTTATATTAGCGAATAACAAAAAAAAAACAAATCTTTTTTAGTAATGCAGGTCTCATCAGTATACATTTCAGATAGGTGTTTCATTTTTCTAATTTTGCCATTTCCACCTTTGTTCATATATTCCACCTTGCAGTTAAATTAGATCCAGCAATTTTGTAGTCAGCACAGGTTTGATAGGTGCCATAAATTCCTTGTTTATCGAATACATTACAAGATACGTGTTTTTTGCACTTTTGCCCAGTCCAGATTTGTTCATTGAGGCACCTGTGCATTAAAAAGTGAATGCAGCATTTTTGTAGTCCCACAAGGTGAATTGAAAGGTGCACCCAAAAAATACCTTTTATTATCCGAATTACATTACAGAATTAGTGTTTTTTCACTTTGGCGCACTACAGCTGTGTTCATTGTAGGCTCTTGCAATTAAAATGTGAATGCCGAGACAATTTTGTAGTCACCACAGGTGAATTGAAAGGTGGCAAAAAAATACATTTTATTATCGAATACATTACAGATACGTGTTTTGATCTTTGGCGCACTACAAGCTTTTGTTCATTGAGGCACATTGCACTTAAATGTGAATACTTGCAATTTTTGTAGTCACACAGGTGAATGAAAGGTGCCAAAAAATACCTTGTATTATCCGAATAAATTTCAGATAAGTGTTTTTTGACTTTGGCGCACTACAGCTTTGGGGTTCATGAGGCACCCTTTGCACTTAAATGTGAATGCAGCAATTTTGTAGTCACCACAGGGGGGAATTGATAGTGATAAATTACTTTTTATTATCCGAATACATTACTGAATACGTGTTTTTTGCACTTGCCCAGTCACAGATTTGTTGATAGAGCCAGCCTTGCAGATAAATTTGTATCCAGCAATTGGTGTAGTTACCAAGGTGAATTGATTAGGTGCCAAAAATACTTTTATTATCCGAATACATGCATGATACGTGTTTTTTCGACTTTGGCGCACTACAGCTTTGTTCATTTGAGGCACCTTGCACTTAATTGTGAATACTGCAATTTTGTAGTCACCACAGGTGAATTGACAAAGGTGCAAATATACCTTGTTTTATCCGTATAAATCTCAGATAGTGTTTTTGACTTTGAGTGCACTACAGCTTATGTTCATTGATGGCACCTTGCACTTAAATGTGATTGCAGCAATTTTGTAGTCACCACAGGGGATATTGATAAGGGTCGCCAAAAATACCTTTTATATCGGAATACAGTCGATGTGTTTTTTTGCACTTTTGCCCTTGCTCCAGATTTGTTGATAGAGCCGCCTTGCAGTTAAAATTTGAATCCTGCAATTGTGTAGTTACACAGGTGAATTGTATTGGTGAATTGATATGGTGCCAAAAAAATACCTGTTTATTATCCGAAACACATTACAGATACGTGTTTTATGACTTTGGAGCACTACAGCTTTGTTCATTGAGGCACCTTGCACTTAAGTGTGAATACTGCAAATTTTGTAGTCACCACAGGTGAATTGAAAGGTGCCAAAAAAAATCTTGTATTATACGAATAATCTCAGATACGTGTTTTTTTGACTTTGGCGCACTACAGCTTCCTTGTTCATTGAGGCACTTGCCTTAAATGTATGAATGCAGCATTTTTGTAGTCAACACAGGGGAATTGAAGGTGCCTAAAAATACTTTTATTATCGAATACATTACAGATACGTGTTTTTTGCATTTTGCCCAGGTCCAGGATTTGTTGATAGAGCCGCCCTGCAGTTAATTTGAATCTGCAATGTGTAGTTACCACAGGGGAATTGATAGGTGCAAAAAAATCCTTTTATTATCGAATACGATGACAGATACGGTTTTTTGGACTTTGGCGCATACAGCGTTGCTCATTGAGGCACCGTGCTACTTAAATGTGAATACTGCAATTTTGTAGTCCACAACAGGTGAATTGAAAAGGTGCCAAAAATACCAATTTGAATTATCTGAAATAAATTTCAGCTACGTGTTTTTGACTTTGGGCAACTACAGCTGTGTTCATTGAGGCACCTTGCACTTAACATGTGAATGCAGCAATTTTGTAATCACCACAGGTGAATTGATAAGGTGCCAAAAATAGCCTTTTATTATCCGAATACATTACAGATACGTGTTTTTTGGCACTTTTGCCCAAGTCCAGATTTGTTGATAGAGCCAACTTGCAGTTAAATTTTGAATCCAGCAATTTTAGTGGCGTGTAGTTACACAGATGAATTGGATAGGTGCCAAAAAAAAAATACCTTTTATTATCCGAATACATTACAGATACGTGTTTTTTCACTTATGGCGCCAGGCCAGCTTTTGTTGATATGATCTACTTTGCAGTTATATTTGAATCAGCAATTTTGTTTTGATTTGAGGGATTTGAGGATAGCTGTTGATTTTCCGTCTTTTAATAGAGACTTTCCAAAAACTCTTCCATCTCTTCTCAAAATTTTATATTTGTGAAATGGAGCGAATTTCTGGTGGTAAGCGCAGCAAAGAGGCGGGGTAGGACATGAGGTAGTGGTACGAAGAGGGTGCTCCTTCAGTGCTGCGACAACACACATGCCAGAGGATGTTCAGTTGCAGGACCGTAAGGCCTGTCATCGCTGGGTCAGGCTGTGAATCTCAGTAACGAACCGCGTCGCCAATCTGTCCTTCAGTGGTTACGGCAACCTGCATCCAGCAGTCTTACCTTCCTGTCCCTCCACTGTCTCTGCTCAAATGTTCGTTCATCAGCACTCACAGCATACGTCCAACATTGAAGCAGCCCATAGTGTCAACTGTGTACCCATCACTGTGGATATATCCATTTTCTGGAAGACTTTTGAGACAAAAATGCCGGGTTGGGGTCAGAACGGCATGTTAAAGATTAGTGGCCAAGAGGATGATTTTCTCTGCTCCTGATTGCCCAGTTACTGGATTGCCTCCAATTGTGATGGGCGAATCGATACTAACGAAGTGGAATTGTTATAGAAATTTCAGGAAAAACTTTCGGTTCGGATCGAAGTCGAACTTTGGTGGTACGTCGGTTGTGAACGGGACGTGTGCTTTTGATTGATAAAAATTTGGTCGAGCACATGGCGCTACATGGGGCAAAGCACTCTGGGAGGAAAGAAGGGCATAGCCTGCATGAGACATGTGCAGAGATGATAAGCCAATCAGTGACGGGTGGATTCTGTGGACGTCTCACCGCACTATATAAGACCGAGGCGACGCTGGGTGCTCACACGCCTCTCACTGTTGCTTGTAGGGAAGGTGCTGTGCGGGTGATAGCGCTTTCGGAATGAATGATTTTTTTTACACAGCGGTTTTTGTGGGGTTTGTCTCAGCTTGTTCAGTGACTGTTTCTGAATGTGTTATTTCTGATTTTATTGGGGTATTTGGATCTGAAAATCCGTGTGCGTCTCCACTGCAGCTGAATTATACATTCAATATCCAAGTTGAGGATCTAAGCGAGGTCCTGTTTGTATTCATTTAAAGAAAACAGCACATCGTTTTTTAACCATAAAAATACCATTCATTTTTGGTGCTCACCAATCCAAATTTTCTATTGCGCAATTTACATCAGGGGTTTATTATCGCTTTGTTTTGTAGGTGTGCTGACAAAAATAAAGTCTTTTTCAACGCCAAATATATATTTTGTTTTTTTGGTAAGCTCTTCCAAGGCAAAGGTTAATTACAATTTTATTCTCTTGTTGTGTGGCGTACCAAAAAATATCGCCATTGTAACACGCTACAAAGCTACTGTTTGTGGGGGCTCTATTCTATTGCGCAATTACATTCCAGTGGTTACATTAAGCGTTGTTTTGCTGGTTGTTGCTGACAAAATAACAGTCTTTTCTCAACGGCCAAATATATTATTTTTTTTGGTTAGCTAATTTCACAAGCAAAAGGTTAATTACAATTTTATCTCTTGTTGTGCTGGCATGAACTACACCATTGTAACACGCTACAAAAGTACTAGGTTGTTGTGTGGGCTCAATTCTATTGCGCAATTGACATCCAGGGGTTAATTAAGCGTTGTTTTGCTGGTTGTGCTGACAAAACAAATTCACCGTCTTTTTTCAAGCCAAAATATATTATATTTATTTTTGGTAGCCTAATTCACATAGCAAGGTTAATTACAATTTTTTCTCTTGTTGTGTGCGTAGAAAATACGACATTTGTAAACGCTAAAAGCTACTAGTTTTGGTGGGGCTCAATTCTATTGCGCAAATTTACATCCAGGGGTTAATTAGCTGTTGTTTTGCTGGTGTGTGACAAAAATAAAACGTCTTTTCAACGCCAAATATATATATTTTTATTGGTTGCCTCATTCACAAGCAAAGGTTAATCAATTTTATCTCTTGTTGTGTGGCGTAGAAAATACGCCATATAAACACGCAACAAAGATACTAGTTTGTGGTGCTCAATTCTATGGCGCAATTTACATCCAGGGGTTAATTAAGGCGTTGTTTTGCTGGTGTGCTGACGAAAAATAAAACCGTCTTTTTCAACGCAAATATATATATTTTTTTTGGTAGCCTAATTCACAAAGCAAAGGTTAATTACAATATTATCTCTTGTTGGTGTGGCGTAGAAATAACCATGTAACACGTACAAAGCTACTAGTTTGTGGTGGGTCAATTCTATTTCGCAATTTACATCAGGGGTTAATTAAGCGTTGTTTTGCGGTGTGTGACAAAAAATTATAAAACCGTTTCTTTTTTCAACGGAAATATATATTTTTTTTTTTTGGTAGGCCTAATTCACAAGCAAAGGTTAATTTACATTTTATTGTTTGTTGTGTGGGTAGAAATACGCATTGTAAACGCCATACAAAGTACTAGATTTGTGGTGGCTTCTATTCTATGCGCAAGTTTCTTCAGGGGTTAATTAAGCTGTTGTTTTGCTGGTGGCTGACAAAAATAAAACGTCTTTTTCAAACGCCAAATTATATATATATTTTTTTGGTTGCCTAATTCTCAAGCAAAGGTTAATACTAATTTTATCATCTTGTTGTGTGGCTGTAGAAAATACACCATTGTAACACGCTACAAAGCTACTGTTTGGTGGTGGCTAATTCTATTGCGCAATTTACATCCAGGGGTTAATTTAGCGTTGTTTGGTGGTGTGCTGACAAAAAGAAAACGTTCTTTTTCAACGGCAAATATATATTTTTTTTTTTGGTAGCCTAATTCACAAGCAAAGGTTAATTACAATTTTTATTCTTGTTGTTTGGCGGAGAAAATACGCCATTGTATCACGCTACAAAGTACTAGTTTGTGGTGGCTCATGTCTATTGCGCAATTTACATCAGGGGTTAATTAAGCGTTGTTTTGCTGGTTTTGTGTGACAAAATTAAAACGTCTTTTTCACGCCAAATATATATTTTTTTTTTGGTAGCTAATTCACAAGCAAGGTTAATTACAATTTATCTCTTGTTGTGTGGCGTAGAAAATACAACATTGTTAACCACGCTACAAAGCTATTAGTTTGGTGGTGGGCTCAATTCTATTGCGCAATTTACATCAGGGGTTAATTAAGCGTTGTTTTGTGCATGTGTGACAAAAATAAACCGTCTTTTTCATCGGTCCAAATATTTATTTTTTTTTTGTCTACGCCTAATTCACAGCAACAGTTAATACAATTTAATCTTCTTGTTGTGTGGCGTAGATAATACAATGTGTAACACGCTACAAAGTACTAGTGTGTTGTGGTGCTCAATTCTATTGCGACATATTAACATCACAGGGTTATTAAGCGTTGTTTAGCTGCTGTGCTGAACAAAAATTAAACCGTCTTTTTCAACACCGAAATTATATACATTTTTCTTTGATAGCTTAAATTCACAAGGATAGGTTAATTATGCCTGTTTGCTTTTACATTTAGTAAACACACAGTGTTGTAAATAGACGCATACAAGTAAAATTTTCTGGCCATTTGTGGAGCGCCAATTTATATCAAGGGTTACCCAAGCTTGTTACTGGGTTCATGGGAGTCAAAAACAGGGTGTATATTTATCATTACAGATAGCTTCATCAAAACGTGTCTGGACATTTTAGAACAAACAGTATGTCAGACAGAGAGGTGGCAGGCTCCGCAACTGCGTGAGTGGCAGTGGCACAAAATTTCTGAAACGGGCCCAGGTCCGCAGCCACAAGCAAGGGGAGTCGCAGCAGGGGTCACGCGGTTGAGCCACAACTGCCGTGTTCATTCTAGCGGCCGTGTGTTGTTCAGGCAACCCACAAGGGGTTCTTGATTGGATGACTAGGTCTTCCTTTCCTCCAGATGACATAACTGACAACCCCAGCAAGAGTCGGTGGGAACCTCAGGACCAACACTTAGTTGCATGGCCCGGGGGTAGCGGAGTCAGCGGCCCTCACCCGTCCTCAGACCGCCTCTGTCCATCCAGTTCCCTCAGCCAGGGGATTAACTAGTGGTCTGGGCTCAGCGCCACTATATAGCGAGGGGATGAACAATTTGAGGTCGGGAAGTCAGCAGTTATTGGCAGCGAAAAGAAATGGGGCCATATCCCCAGGGCTTCTGCAGTAGGCGGCAAAAAGTATAGATGTTGGAGAGTGGATGGGAGGTCATGTGGTGAGAGGTCAGCCTCGGTTACAAGACCGGTGATGAGGACAGTAGGACGATGAAACACAAATAGATGATGATGTAGCCGACCGCACTTGGGGGCGGGTGAAGCAAGGGCTTCATCATGTCAGGAGAAGAGAGGGCGTCAGCTTGCGCGTAGGCATCGGCGCAGGCCAGATGTGGGTAGTGGTGGACGTTGAGTCTGCAGGGGTGTAGCAGGAGGTGTGAGGTCGGGAGCCAAGCGGCCACGGGGTAGAAAAAACCCGCTTCGCAGGTCCAAGGACAAGTAGCGGAACAGTGGCTCAAGCGAGGCAGCGGCTGGCAGAGTAGTCACTCAGTGCGGAGGCGTTGGCGGTATTAATCAGTACTCGGCGGTGTGCAGTTCTTTGCTAAGACACCGGAGGGCCGAATATGGGTATATGTAGATCGGTGGGCAGAAAGTTGAAGCGTTGACAGGGTGAGCGTACGTTGGCACAACGGCCCATGCGATCAACACATGCAGCAGTCACCATCAGGTGGCCTGGTGAAGAGAGAAACGTGGCTCAGATGTGGTGGTCCATCCTGCCGTGCAGCAGCGAGCAGCGGCCTGTGGCACGCATTGCACTATTTCAGCCAGTCAAGGCTCACCACTCTGCAGAACGGCTAGCTGTTTCTCTTTGACATCCTTCTCAGCGTCCCAGATTGCTCCTGCTCCTCGCTACTCATGGCGCCAGCAGTCGTTCAGAGAGGGATTGTAAGAGGACAACAGTATGGCGTCCAACATCTAAGGTGAGCAGTGACGTGCTCCTGTCCAAGTCTTGTTGGTACTGCAGTCCATCCCTTTCCAAATGGGGTGGACTCTGCACCATTCAGAGAACTATGGCTTGTTGCGCCGAGCCGAGATGGAGAGTTCCAAGCGTAATTTTCTTTTCCAAAAAGGCAGTACAGCACTTCATAAAATATGTAGAACAGAAAGTGGGTCAGTCCTTGAGCTTTATCAGTTTGTTCCGAAGGTAACGGCAGCGCAGAGTCTGGTGCGTAACTACGGTCAGGGCCAGTACATGTCCTTTACGGCCCATGGTTGTGAAATGTGCTTCCATGCCAGGCACACAACAATTGGACAGGAGACGCCGTTTCTCCTCCACGTTGTCAAACTGCTGACTCCTGCTCCAATGTCCGCTCCTCCTCCTTCACCCACCACCACCATCTCAGCCTCACAGAGTACTGCTCCATCATTCCACATGTGTAGGGCAGCAGCGGTGTCACGCAGTTCTACACCTAGTTGCCTCGGCTGGAACGAGTAACAGGGGAGGAACTGCTCGCGGTCATGCAGCAGAAATCGATGTGTGGCTATCTCCGCGCAATGCAAATCGGAACCATGGTGGACGGACATGGGAGGAACCATGGTGTCCGCGCTGCACGAGGAGGGATGGTCCATGCGCCTGCATGGCGACGTGTTTCAATTGGTTGTAAAAAGGTTTCCTGAAGGTCTTCCACCGATCTTCAGCAACCATTCTGAAAATGGCAGGAAAAGGTGCATGCCTTTATCCATTCTACAAAGCAGAGGAACACCCCCTCGAGTAGAGCAGTTGCAGCGGCAGACCGGCCTCCACCAAACACGCTCTGATATGCGATGTTTCCACCGTGGAATTTCCAGCCTGCACATGTTGGACCGACTGTGATGACAGAGAAAGGCCATTAAACGTTTTTTGTTGATCCAGGCAGACAGAAGTACTTTCCCCTGTGTAACTTTGATGTCAAGCCAGTGGAGCTCATGCTGTGACTACCTGCCGTTTGTTGAGCATTCGAGGAGGCACGTTATTTGTCAGTCGCCAGGATACGGGATGAATAAGCGTTCATTCCACTGCTTCATGTCCTGGAACAGATGCTGAAAAATCTGTATGGGCAGGGGGACTGGAGAATGTGGCTCGACATACATCTGGTGGGCCACATGAGGTCCGGTGGGGACTGAAATGAGAGGAGGAGGGGAGGAGGAGGACATTGGCAGCAGACGCATTTGTCTGGTGAAAATGAAGTGGATTTTCTACCATTGGTGACAAGATGAGGAGGGAAGCAGGAGCAGCTGGAGGAGGTGGATGGAGATGAGGAAGACGAGGCAGGATGACTCCCAAGCACCGTGGGCAGTATCGTGGAAATAGAGGCGGGAGCCCTCGGAGTCACTTGTAGATGTCTCCGCAGGCATGCTTATTTGCTGGCTGTGAACAGCGAATAGTCAGCATCCGGCAGAGGGATGACTTTCTGGCCCTCTCCCACCCTTATTGACCCTCGCTACCGGTCCAAAATGGAGCCTTTTTCCCAGCTATGGTGAGGGAAGAAAACTAAAATATATAGGAAATCCTCCGTAATCAGTTGGCCGCTGCCTAATGTGGGCATCGTCCCTCCTCTGACAGGTCTGACCGGGGGGTTCCTCACGCGCTCACGTACTGACTGCCGCTGGCTGCTGGGGGAAGGTTGGCAGGGGGTAGGAGCTAGTTCCAAGCTCATCAGCCGTAACCTAAGTCTGGAGTCACTAATGAGCATCGTCATTCACCCGCCTAGTGAGGAGGGGCAGTCACCAGCGCAGTAGCCGACAGGACATGGAGCTTCCCTGAACAACAGGTTGTGGCCTATTGGACAGCACTTGCCACACAGTTAGAAGAAAGGATCCGCTGGACTACTGGGCAGCCAAAAAAAACTGGATTGTGTGGTGGCCGCAACTTGCCGAGTTTGCAAGGGGAAGAAGCTGTCCTGCCGGCCGGTAGTGTGGCATCAGAGCGGGGTAGTTCAGTGCGGAGGGGGCCATCCGTTACCCAAGGAGAACCCGCTTGTCCACGGGAAATGTTGAACGACATGACTTTGTCACAAGGATGAATCAGGCGTGGATCGGCCAGGATTTCCACACACCAATGCCTTTAGGCATCAGTATGAGGTTCACTTCCTGCCTCAGGCCATATTACTGATGCAGCCACCCGCCTGATGCCCACACATCTGCTGATAGTTTTCTCCAGCTGCCTACCAACCGATCTTTAAGGGACTGGTATTGCCCCTCCGCAAACACTCTGTATTGTGCCAATCTATGTGTCATGCTGTGCTGCTGCTGCTGTTGCCGTGACATCCACCACTGATGTCATTGTGGCCACTCTGCGGGCCCTGGTACTGTTTTTGCCACCTCCCAGAATGTCATTGTGCCACTCTCTGAGACTCATGCTGTTGCTCCTGTCAATCAACCTCCACTCTCTGTCATTGTGCCACTGCCTTTACCTGACCTCATGCTGCTGCCTGCCGTGCTCCGCTCTCAGTCATTGTGTCCGCTCTGTGGCCTAATATATTTTGCCACCTGCAGAATGTCATTGTGCCACTCCTCTGACCTCATGCTGCTGCTGTGACTCCTTTGTCGTGCCCTAACACTGTGTCATTGTGCCACTGTCGTCCTCATGCTGTGCCGTGGCTCTGCCGTGCCTCCGTGCACTGTGGCCTACTCTGTTTTTGGCCACCTCCAGAATTTGCATTTGTGCCACTGTCTGACCTCCATGATGCTGGTGTCGGCGGCTGCCGTGCCCCCACACTGTGTCATATGTGCACTGTCTGACCTTATGCTGCTGCTGTTGCTCCTGCGTGCCACTCCACACTGTGTCATTGTTACCCTCTTTGGGCCTCACTACTTTTTTGCCAGCTCAGAAGTTGTCATTGTGCCACTGCCTGACCTCATGCTGCTGCACCGTGACCTCAAACCTGTGTATTGTGCACTCCTGCGGCCTCGGTACTGTTTTGCCACTTTCCAGAATGTCATGTGACTCTGTCTGACCTCATGCTGCTGGGCTGCCGCGTCACCTACACACTCTGTTCTCACTAATGTTGCAACTGAGCTCTCAGTTTGTTTTTTTTTCCAGCTTTTGTGCCATTAGGACTTTATCAGGTAACGTTCCTGCTTCAGTTTTTTGTGTCAGTTTGCCCATAAGTGCCCAGGGGCATTTTATAGTGAAGCGATTTAAGAGCGGGCGGCCAGTCATGTGCGGTTGTCATACTAAAACACAACATTAGTATGAAGACAAACCAATGCTCCCTTTGCATATTTAAGGCATGGGCTAACAACGTTCTACAGCACCTGCAGGCTCTGGGGCTGCCGGAATTTGCTGTTTTATACGTGATTCGTGCAGAAGTAAATTCGGACCGAAACGAATTTTGTGGAAATTTCGGCGAAGTGAGTGACCGAAACCGAATTTGGAAATTCGCCCAACTCTTACCTCCAATATTAGTTGCAAATGGTATATATACATCGGTATGCATTCCGTATAAAACATATATAATTTTCTATTCAAATCTTACATAAAAATTTGAATGTCAGTGTAAACAGATCACAATTCACTATCTATAAAGTTATTTATCATTTATCATTTCACCTGGAGGTTCATTGAAGTCATTTCCTTTACTTTGGTGTCGCATGGGAGATTCGTCCGGGATGGACTTGTTGCATCCAGGCGTTCTGTTCGCTGTGTGAGCCTTTCCCTTCAACTCCTCACCTCTCATTCAGCGCTATCTCGCGACGTTCAGAGAGCTACAAGATGGGCGTGGTAGCTCTCGGAAAACGTTCAGCGAGACGTGTAATAGCGGCTGTTTGAGAGGTGAGGTTTGAGGAAGGGCTCACACAGCCAACAGACGCTGGATGCAACAAGTCCACTCCGGACGGAAACTCCCATGCGACTACGCAAAGTAAAGGAGATACTTCAATGAAACCACCAGGTTGAATTGATTAAATGATAATACAATATTTGAAAGTGAATGTGGAATCTGTTTACACTTGGACATTCAATTTTTATGTTTGATTTGAATAAAAATTTTATATTGTTTTATTACGGAAGCATACCCGTATGTTATATATACATTTTGCATAATATTGGAGGCATATTTGATTAGCAGGTGGGGACCTGTAACGCGAAGGTATAACTGTGGTTCCTTAATAAAGGTGCATTGCATGATGAACCAGTTACTGATGCCATCAGGGAGGAGAAGGAAGCCGGGTCAATCGGCACAAAAATCCCGGGAGCGGTCGGCAAACACCTGCTGATTCCCTCTTGCTTGTAGCCCACAGCTCTGGTATGCAGAATGTCCAGGCCGGACGCAAGTCACCTGTGTTGATGATGATGATGACGCATTGCGGAGCCAACATTGTCTTTCAGCAGAAATTTGCTTGCGAGAGCTTCAGATACTGGACGAGGAGGAAGACGATGGGGTATTAGTGTCAGTTACGGGTTCGGCTTCAAAATAGGGACTGAGGAGCGGTCGCAGAAGTCCGCTGTTACTGATTCCGCCAGCCAACGGTCAGCGCAAACCCGTCTCGCTTATCGCTGTCAAAAAGGTCCAGGACCTCTCAAAGCCTGGGCCTTCGTTGAGCAAGCCTCATGATTTCACAAGCGATGTCATATGCAGCTTTGCAGTAAATGCATAGAGTTAGAGGAAGAACCTTAGGTGGTTAACCACACCAACATGTCTAGTCACAGTGCAGCGTATGCATGAGTTAAATCGGAGGCAAAACACTTGGCCAAAAAAGGCAGACCGACGCCGGGGCCTCTAAACAATGACACCCTCTGTCTCCGCCTCCTCCGCACACCAAGCGATCCTCAGCCTGCCCATGTCTTTCAGAGTCATGATTCAAGGGATCAGCCTCCGCTTCAGCCTCCATCCGTTCGCCGAGTACCACCAGCACCTCGGAGTCCCATCCTACCAATTCTCTTCCGCCAGTTTGATGACCTGCACGCCGTTACAGCGGCCAGGTTACAGCCAGCCCTTCTGTCTTCAGGTTTGGAGCAGAAAGAAATCATCTTTAACCCAAAACCATCCCAATGCCAAAAGCCTGAATGTCGGCATTGGCCAGGGCTTTTTGGCTTGGAAATGTTGCTTTCCGTCTGGTGGGACACAGATGGGTTCCGCCACGTCATGTGCCTTACCTGCCCCCAATACCAGAAGCCGAGAAGGCATTTCTTTGCCAGAAAAGCCGTCACTGCCCTGGCCAGCCACGTGTCATCTAAAATCTTCAATGCGCTGTTGTCGCATCTCAGTGGCCGGAAAAGTCCATCTGACCACCGACACATGGACTAGTAAGCACGGCAAGGGCGCTCATTTCTCTGTGGGACAGCTAAGGGGTGAGCTGGGGTGGATGTCTCTGGGGGTTGACAGTGGCTTCTCAGACTCGGCGCACGCTCTTCAAACCGCAGGATAGGTGCCTAGGGTCCTTCCAAAGTCTATGTGGCTTCAACCTGCCCAGAGAAACCAGGCCGTGTGAATTAATCTGTCTTGGAGTACCGTCCCACACCACAGGTCGAGGTGCTGTGGACGGCTCTCCGCAACGAGAGGCCGAGCGTGGCTGGGTGCAGAACCTTGTGCCGGCAACGGTGGTTGTGCGGATGATTATGGGCGAAAATTGATGGCGCCTTAAGATCGGGTAGCTGAGGCACATCCCTGCCTGGCTCATGCATGAACCTTGTCGTCCGAAATTTCTAAAGAGCTACGGGGATGGACTGCTGCTGAGGGGAAGGCTTCGGAAGTCTAGTTCCAATACCGCCGTTCGCACCCTGGCTTCGTACCGCTGGGCTGCGTTGAGCGTCAGCTCGGCCTCCCCGTCAACCGTCATCATTGTTGATCGTGGCAACATGCTGGAATTCCAACCTCCACATGGCTCCTGCTGATGGTGGGCAGCAGCGCAAATGCCATTAACGCAGTTCGATATGTGACACATGGCCTCACAAAGCAGCGGTGCGGACCTCGGGGGGTTTGTTGAGCCAATCGAGAGTGGGAGGCTGGAGGCAGGTTGAAAGGCTCTGCACCATCCTTGGTCCGTTTTTTGAGAAGCCTCCAAAAATGGTCTAGTTGCGGAACACCCCAATGCCCTCTGTCAGCATTGAGCATTGTGGTGATCTTAGTTCTGGAACGATCGTTAGACACTCTGAAACAACTGGTCCCGCCAGAACGGAGGAGGAGACGGACAAAGTTGCGGACACGGAGTTTTCTCCGTCAATTCACAAGGCACGACCAGTTTCACAATTCATCGGTCTTCATTAGGCAGTGCGGTTCGGGGGGGTCAGAGCTAGTGCAAGGTGGAGATCAGCTATCAGGTGCATATCTTCAGGCATGTCAGGGATGTGTGGAAGCTGTGCGGACGGCAGATGAGGAGGAGGAGGAGGTTATTCCTGACACGATGTTACCGAGTCGTCCCTGCCTTGGAAAAAAGGTTGGCACGCGAATTGAGGCGCGTGGAGGAAGATGAAGGAGATCTGTTTCTGCTAGGCCCCTGACCAGAGGCTTGGTAAATCAAGGCTCCATCTGCTCAATGAGGCTTGGATGCTCCATTTCCTCCAAATGATCCTCGCATTAAGGCATCAAAAATGAAAGCAACAGTTACTGGATTGGCCACCTCCTGGATGCCCGGTACAAAACAAACTCTCACTTTCCTTCACCCACCCAAATAGGAGTAAAATGCAGGAAAGGAGACTTGTGATTGATCAATGGAGACATCTGTTGGTCTGTTCACGTTCCCCTCAAATGTACGGTTGGGAGGGAAACAAATCAGCAAGTGACAGCAGTAGGAGTGCCAAGTTAGCCGTAGCGTCAGTGCAGCAGCAGCAGGCGAAGGTGGCTGAAGCCTATTGGGTGACATCTGGCAATCTTTATTTACCACTCACCAACCATGCAATGCAGGGCACAATCCAACAAACAGAGTCCAGCTTAAAGGATCATGGTGCACGACTATTGCGTCTCATCACCGATGTGTTGTATGTGTTCGGACCAATAGACTTCTGGGTATCCAAAACACTGGACGATTGCGCCCGAGCTCGCTGCCAGCCATAGAGGTGTTTGTCCTGCCAGCAGCCAGCGTCATATCTGAGCGGACCTTACAGCACAGCTGGAGGAGTCATTACAGACAAACGCATCCGGCTTTCCACAGATAATGTGGATCGTTTGACTTTCATCAAGATTTGAATCCAGGTATCGGATTCTGATGATGTTTGTGGCCAATTGCCGAAGGTCACCGATTAGTTGCCGGTTACTTTCACATTCCTTCTTCAAACAGAATGGTCCTCTTGAAAAATGTTTTTTTAAAAATGATTATTTCTATTACTGCAATTTTTATGTCTCTTTTCCCATCAGTTCATTTTGCTGGTTTTGCGGTGAGGAGGTACTTGTAAAAGGCAGCAAAGGTTTCATGACAACATCCGTATTCCATTTACTCACTTTTATCTTTAGTAGTTTTACATTTGTCAATGGGTTTGAGTTTTGAGGTATGGTGTGGTAGAGATACAGCTATAATTATGGTCACTTTGGAACAGAAATGTGGCTTTTAAGTGCCATTTCTCGTCACCAATTTTTAATAGTGGTGAGAAGTCATATTATAATTTTTTGGGGGTCATGTAGCTGTGGAGATACAGCAATAGTGCATGGTCTTGGACAGAAATGGGGCATTTTTAAGTTGGGTGGCATTTCTCCTCACACTTTTTACAATAGTGGATGGAGAAGTCATATTTATATTTTCTTGGGGCATGGAGCTGTGAGTTACAGCAATAATCATGGTCCTTGGAAACAGAAATGTGGTTCTAAGTGCCATTTCTCCCTCACAATTTTTTTTTTTTTAACAGTGGGCTGAGAAGTCATTTTTATAATTTTTTTGGGTCATGCTGCTTTGAAAAGCAGAATTACTTCAGTCCTATTATAAAAAAATGTTGTTCTAACAGACATTTGTTCTTCACAATTGTTCCAAGTGGCTAAGGGTACATGCTTTGAAATTTTTGGGGGCATTTTGCTTTGAAAATGCAGCTATACTACAGGTCCTATTATTAATTTTTTTTGTTTTAACAGACATTTGTTCTTCACAATTGTCTAAGAGTGGCTCAAGGGTGATGGTGTGCTGTCAGAAACAGGAATAGGTGGTCGGACACTGTTAAATGGACAATATTGCAAAATGACTTGTTTTGCAAGATCTTTAAAAACATAAGCTATCAATCCCTGTATTGAGACACCCATTTAATACTATTAAAAAAAAGAGGAAAAAAGACACTGGTGGAATTTCATCTATTTTTAAAAAATGTGTTTTCTAGAATTAAAACTACTAAAAAAAACTTGCATGTACAAAATAGCTGGTAAAAAAATTCTCTGAAATGTACTAGGGAGGTACAGGAAAACTTGACAAGATGTAGGTTATTCAGAGGACACTGATATGGAGCACGGACAGAGGTACAAAAGTACAATTGACAATTTCCTCCTGCAAGTTGAGTAAAATGAGAAAAAGAATGCCAAGGAAAAAGGCTCTTGGGTGGAACAGGAGCGTTAAAACCAACAAGTATTTCCAAGTGAAGATCAATTGGTCCGCATCATATGGAGGGGCAAGCGCTACCAGGACGGGACAGTTTATGTCAGTGAAATTAAATGGGGTTGTTGAAAAAGCTCCTATTTCTGGCACTTTTTAATCTGTGGGTTCAGACAGGTTTTAATGGTAATTTGCGGTGGGTACTGGGAATAGATATAGTTAATGTCCAGTTAACTAAAATGGTGGTTCAAAAGACTCTTTTCCGGCACTTTTTAATTTGGGGGTCAGAAGGTTTAATGGTCATACTGACAGTCCAGGACAGGTAATAGTTTTTTTTTTTTTTCCCCCATAAATGTCCAGTTCAACTAAATGGTGGTTGAAGACTCCATTTTTCCCGGCACTTTTTCATCTGTGGGTCAGACAGGTTTAATGGTCATTCTGCGGGGTACAGGACAGATTAGTCAATGTCCATGTGAAACTAAAATGGTGGTTGAAAGACTCCTTTTTTCGACTCTTTATAAACTGGGGGTCATGCAGGTTGGGGCTCATGCTGCGTTCCAGGACAGGGATATTCATTGTCCAGTTCAGTAAAATCTGGATGGTTTTCAAATTATACTGCCTTCTGGCACTTTTTAATTTGTGGGTGATTGCAGGTTTAAGGGTCATGCTTGTGGTATTCAGGACAGGGAATAGTGAATGGTGTGTGATTTTTTTCTGTGGCTTTTCAACCTGTGTGTTGCCTAGATGTACCAGCACGTTTCCAGTGGATGTTAGTGGATGTTAATTCAGCTTCTCCAGGCCCTGTTTGGGTGTAAGAATGAAAGGTGTGTTGCTCTCCCATGGAACTTTATTGGTCATCGATCATACCTGCTATCGACTATCGACTTATCTTGTCGATGATGGTCGATATCGACCATCGACCGATGTCTGTTGGTTCAAAGTAATCGCTCAACACTAATGGCAATCACTGCAGTAAGTGTTCCCAAAAAAACCTGCTTAATTATCCCTATTACTTTAAATAGTTTTACTGAAGTCGTGCATTGTTTGGCGCAAAGAGCTCAGTTGTGTACGCATATTGTGTTATAATAATTTTCCCAGTAAATTACGCTTGTAGTCAGTTGGTGCGAAGGCCGCCATTTAAATACATTAATATTTAAATACTCTTATTGCTAGTCCATGCATCTCAGTTTGGTGCAAAGGAGTTTAGTTTACGACCATTGTGTTTTAACATATTTCTAATAAATTTACGTTGTAGTCAGTGGTGCGAAGGCTGCCAATATTAATCCCATATAACTATTTAAAATTATCTCTTATTGCAGTCCGTGGACGTCTCAGTTTGGCGCCAAAGAGTTCAGTTGTTACGATATGGTGTTCTACATATTTGATAATAAATTACGGCTGTTGTCCGTGGTTTGAAGGCACCGCATATTAATCCATTAACTTTTTAATTACTTCTATTTCAATCAACGTGCGTTTCAGTTTGGCACGAAATTGTGCTTTTGTACGATAGTTTGTTGAAAACTACATTGCTAGTCTACAGGGCAGTTGTAAATCCCCTGGGAATGAAGGAAGAACACTGCGTTAGATTAGGTGTATTGGGTTCTTCACCAGACCGCATTTTCCAGATATTCGAATAGAAAACCAATTCTGTTTCTAATCTAGTTAGCGGTTGGAAATTTGAGGGATTTAAGAATAGCTGTGATTTGCCGTTTTCAATAAAGGAGACTGTCAAAAACTCTTCCATACTTTTTAAATTCGTTTATCTTTCGCACAAGGAGCGTAATGCAGGTGGTAAGACGAGCAAAGAAGGCGGTGTAGGACATTAGAGGTACAGGTACGAGAGTATGGTTGCTCCTTCCAGTTGCTGGCAACCAACATGGCCAGCCAGCTGATCGACGGTTGCAGTGACGTCAGGCCTGTCATCAATTGGTTGGTTTGCTCTGTGAACCTCAGTAACGAACAGCGTCGCCAATCTGTTCTTCAGTGGTTAAATGCAACCTGCATCCAGCAGTCTTACTCCTCGTCCTCCTGTCATGGCCACAAAATTTCGTCATCCATCTTCATAGTCAGCATCGTCAACATGAAACCGAGGGCAGCCAAAATGTCTAACTCATGTACCCACCACTGTGATAATCCATTTTGAAGACCGCTTGAGACAAATGCAGTTGGGGTAAGGGATGAGGCATTGAAAAGATCAAGAGGCCAAGAGGGATGATTTTGGTCTGCTCTGACGCCCAATCGCTTGATGCCATCAGGGAGGTAGAGGAAGCCGGTCAATCGGCAAAATCTGGTGGTCCGGCAAGCCTTGCAGTGCCTGTTGCTTTGTAGCCCGGCAGATCAGGATGCAGAATGTCAGGACGAGGAAGTCACTGTGTTGATGATGTGATAAACGGACATTGCGGATCCAACGTGTGTCTTTTCAGCATGAATTTGCTTGCGAGCGCTTACATCATGAATGGGATGAAGACGATGGGGTTGTGTTCAGTACGGGCTCCCGCCTCAAAAAAGGGACGAGGCGGTCGCAGAAAGTCCGCTGAGATCATTCCGGCCAGCCATGATCAGCAGAAACACCGCTCCTCGCTTATCGCAGTTCGAAATGGCAGAGCCCTCTCAAGCCTGGGCCTTTTTCGATCAAGCCTCTGTTCCCCCAGGCAATGTCATATGTCGCCTTTGCCGTAACCAATCAGTAGAGGGAAGAATCCTTAGGGTGTTTAACCACCACACCAGTATGTCACATGCATGAGTTGCGAATGCAGCGGAAATGCGTGATAGGTTGAAATGGAGGGAACTTTTGGCGAAAATAAAGGCCACTCAGATCCCGGTTCCAACCACTGTCACACCCTCGTCTCCGCCTCCTCCTCCTCCGCCACGACCAGCGTTCCTCAGCTGCCATGTCTCTCAGCGTCATAAGCAAGGACAGCCTCGTTCAGCCTCACCTTCGCCGAGAACCCCACCACGCAGAGACCCTTCCTTACCCTTTCTCCTTCAGCCCAGTTTGACCTGATACCAACAGCAGCCTGTCTATGCAGCCAGCCACTTCTGTCCAGCCAGGTTTTGAGAGCAGAGAAACACTTTAAACCCAACCCATCCCAAAGCCAAAAGCATGAATGTTGGCATTGTCAGGCTTTTGGCCTTGGAAATGTTGCTTTCCGTCTCTGGTGGACACGTTGGATTCGCCACGTCATGGTCCTTGCCTGCTCCCAATACAGATGTGAGCAGGCACTTCTTTTCCAGAAAAGACCGTCCTGCCCTGGCCAGCATGTGTCATCTAAAATTTCAGGCGTTGTCCTGCATTTTGTGTCCGGCAAAATCCATCTTCTGACCACTGATACATGGGCAAGTAAGCACGGCCAAGGCCGCTAATATCTCTTTGAGGGGCTCATGGGTGGGGCTGGGTGGATGTCACTGGTGGTGACGGTGGGCTCTCAGGCTCGGCGCACGCTCTTCAAAACCGCAGGGATGGTGCAGGGTTCTTTCCCCCCAAGGTCCACTCGTAGCATCACGTGCCAGAGAAAACAAGCCGTGTTGAAATTAAATCTGTCTTGGAGACCGTCAACACACAGGGCAAAGGAGCTGTGGCGGCTCTTCGCAACGAGACCGAGCGCTGGGTGACCAAGAAACCTGGTTGCCAGGCAAGGTGGTGTGCGAATGGGCAGGCAAATCTCCTGGCCGCCCTTAAGATCCGGGAGGCTGGAGCACTCCATTGCCTGGCACACCCTCATGAACCTCGGTCGCCAGAAATTTCTAAAGCGCTACCCAGGTCTGGACTGCCTGCTGAGGAAGGCTCGAGGTCTGAGCTCACACTTCCGCCATTCGCACCCTGCTTCGTCCCGGCTGGATGCATTACAGCGTCAGCTCGGCCTCCCCGTCAACCGTCTCATTGTTGACGTGGAAACACGCTGGAATTTCACACTCCACATGCTCCAGCGATTGTGGCAGCAGCACAATGCCATTACACAGTACGAAGTGACACATGGCCTGACAAGCAGCGGTGCGGACCTCGGGGTGTTGAGCCACCGAGAGTGGAGGCAGGTGAAAGAACATTGCACCATCCTTGCCAGTTTTGCCAAAATGGTCAGTGCGGACAATGCCCTTGTCAGCATGAGCAATGTGGTGATCTTAGTTCTGGAATGATCGTTGGACACTCTGAAACAGCAGGTCCCACCAGCGATGGGGGAGGAGACGGACACAGATACAGACACAGAGCCTTTCTCTCCCTCGAATCCAGAAGGCCCGACAGTTTCACAACTTTATCAGTCTTCATTAGGCAGTGGTTCGGGGTCCAGGGCTGGTGCAAGAAAATAATAGATCCACTGCACACCAATATATAATGTGTTTAAATGTAGTTTTATTTACAAGAGAGGGCTAAGATAATAATAGGACAAGAAGGGGTGACAAAATTGATACAAAAGTATACTAGACAAGTGCTTTACATAGGTATAGGTATAATAGATGTCATGTGGTATATAACGGATGTCATATAATATGTCGACATTTCGGCAATCGCCTTTATCAAGAGACATCTAAAATATAAGAAATAGTGCATGGTGAATAAAAACCCAATAATATAAGGGATAAACAGCAAAAGAAAGAAAGGATTACAAGAAGAAAGAGAGACAAGAGCAATGCAGACAAGTGAAAACAAGAGTAGAAAGAGGAAGACAAAAAAAATAGAGTAAAAAGAAGTAGGCGAAAAAGAAAATATAAACGGTAATCTTAGCTAATAAAGTAATGCTAATTGCTAGTATTTATAGGGAGACGAAAGGCACCAAAGCAGGCTGTAAGATAGTAAGATAGAAGAACAGGACAATGAATGTAAGAGGATAAGGTAAGTCAACATACCAAAATTAGTATCCAGACGGGTAGTGAGGAGTATGTCCGGGCTAGAGACAAAGTAAGAGATAGGTAAGGGCACAGGGAATGATCCGGGGCGCAAAGAGAGAGAGAGAGTAATAAAAGGTAAACCTTGTATGGAGGAGAGTAGGACCTGACGTCCGAGGGCAATGAGGTACCGCCGGCAACTGAACATGGAGTGCGCGGCCGGAAGAAATAGACCGCGCATGCGCGGGAAAATCACACATGCGCGGTAGCAGAGAAAGGGCAGAGAGGGCAAAAATGGCACTGCGCATGCGTCACGAACGGCGCAGGCGCAGTAGGGAAAAAGACAGAGCGGGGGTAATGACAGCAGAAACCAGGTGCTGTCAAAATAAATAGAGGGTAAAACACCGGACATAAGGAATACAATAGAGAAGAAAATAGAAATCAGGGGGAGAATAGAGCAAAGCAGGTAAGGGTGACTTGCAGGAAATATGGAGCGGAGGAAAAAAAGGGGAAAAAGGGAATGAGAAATATCCACTCCATGAACACTCAGGAATTCATAGATGCCATACAGTCCTCACTGCCCCCAATCTCCTCCCTCTCCTGCCCTGAACTGGCGTCCAAACAATATAATGAACCTCTTTCCACCACCCTGGACACATTGGCACCGCTCACATACCGCACCACCAGAGTCAGACACCCACAGCCATGGCACACGCCTCAGACTCGCCATCTGCAGCGATGTTCCAGATGTGCGGAGCGTCTGTGGAGGAAGTCGAAGCTACCTGCAGACTTTCTCCACTACAAATTCATGCTCAGGACTTATCAAACTGCCCTTCACAGCGCCAAACAAAAATATTTCACCTCCCTCATCGCAACCTTACACAACAACCCTAAACGCCTGTTTGACACCAGCCCCCCCCTTCTCAGGCCAAAAGCCGGGCCCCGGGTTTCTCTGACCTCCATGCTAAACCTGGCCACCACTTCAAAGAAAAAATTTAAACAACACCCGGGAAAAAACACCCTCTTTCTCAAACCCCAAGCCACCCTCTGGTGCCACCCCGCCCATCCCCCACCTACTCCGGCTCTTGACCCGATGACAGAAAAGAAGGTCCGGGGCATCTGCTGTCTGCACCCCCCCCCCCCCCACCTTTTCAAGTGCCCCCTTCCCCCCCACCTTGTCCATTCTTTTTTCTCCAGCTATCATCTTTTTCACATAACTGCAATCTTTTCCCTTTTCCCCCTCTCCCCAAATGGGATCTTCCCCAATCTTCCTTTAAACTTTGCGTTATAACCCCTTTCCCAAAAAAGCCCACTCTGGACCCATTCGCGCTGATAACTCCCGCCCAAATTTTTCCAAAAACCTGCCCATTAACTCCCAAAACTCCGGGGAACGCTTGGTCCCTCGCCTAATCTCCCTTATCCTCCGCAAACCCCTCTTCTTGACCCTTGCAGGGGTTATGGGGGCCCCAAGGGCACCGTTTCCCCCGCGGCTTTTTTCCCTTTCCGCCAGGGGCCTTCGGCGGGGGCATCGCGGTCACCCCTGGCCCCCCTTTCGCCCCCACGCCCCCTCGCTTACCTGGCCCCCTCCTTTGAACGGCGCTCCGGGTCCTTCCCCGGCCGAGGTTTTTGCGCTTTGAGCCCCCCTAGCGCGGCGCCCACGGCGGGTCTAGAAAAAAAGGGGCCCATTTCCCCCGGAAATTTGGGCTTATTCCCGGGGCCCGGGTCCTATAAAAGGGTATCCCCCCCCGACCCCCATTTTTGCCAAAATTGTTGGTGTGTTTAGAGTCATTTTGGAGGGGTCCTTGAGTCCCGGGTTGCTTATCTTTTGTCCCAAAGCCCCGTTCCGCTACTTTCCTTTGACCTTGCCTGTTTGCCCCCTTTTCCCGACCGTTGCCCGCCCTTTTTGCCCACAACCTCTGCCGCCTGCCCTGACCTTCGCCTGACCCCGCCTACGCCCCCCGGATTACGTTTTTGTACCACGCAGACCCCGGCCGCCACCCGAAAGCAAGCCCGAAAAGGGGGGAAACGACCTGGTACCCTCAACCCAAGCCCAAGCAAAAAACCCCAAACCCGTTTTTTGGCCGGCGGGCTCTTGTGGAAAACCCCGGGGTTTTATTTAAAAGGTTTTTTTCCCGGTTCCCTGAAATGGCTTTAAAAGAAAACCATCCCTTTGCGGGGGGGGGGGGTCCCAGGAACCCAAAAAACCAAAGGAAACCGTTACAGTAAAAATCGGGCCAAAAGGGGATTCCGCCGGGGTACCTCTCCCTGATCTCCGGGACTTTCACGAAACCGCAAAGCCCACCCCCCAAAAGCCAGCATATCGCCCCAAGCTCCCCCCCGCCATGATGCAGAACCTTCCCGGCCCGCCTACCTCCCCCCCTGGCACCCCCTGCCGCCAAAAGCCCCTCCCTCCACCCTGGGCCCCCCGGCCGCCCTTCCCTCTCCTTCACCTAAAACCTGGGTTCCCCTTCTCTGCTTTCGGGCCGCTGCCTCCCCCCGCTATGAGGGAGACCTAAAAGAATGCAGGGGCCCTTCATCAGCCAATCTCCATCCACATTGAGATGCTGGACAAAATTTTCCAACTAGCGGGTTTAAAGTGGCCTTCAAAATTTAGCCTTCTAACCCGGCCGAGGCTTTGGCTTGGGCCCCCCCCGCTGTGGGACCGAGGAGATCCGCGCGGCTAATCTGCAACCCCTTTCCCCTCCGGGAAATTCCACCGGGTCTTTGGGGGAAACCGGCCGAACCTCCCCCCTGCTGCCGCCCCCTTCTCCCTGCTCCGTCAGGGCACTCCACTGTGGGACAGTACTCTTTGCAGTTCCGCACCTTGGCCTCGGACTTGGGCTGGAACAACGAGGCTCTGGTGGCGACGTTCTGGCAAGGTCTCTGGGGACGCATTAAAGATGAGCTCGCGGGTCGGGACCTCCCCTCCTCGCTGGACGAATTAAATTGGGTTTTGGCCACCCGGATCGATATACGCTTTGCTGAAAACAACAAGAGCTCCGCCTCCAACGCGAGTCCACTCGACCATGTCGGCTACCTCGCTTAGCTCCTGTCTTTCAACGCTCTCCACTTCCTCCGCCAACGGTTCATGAGGACGAACCCATGCAGGTTGAAAGGGCTCATTTGACCCAGGAGGAACGCTCACAGCGACGTCTGAGGCAGTTATGTTTCTACTGTGGCGGCTCTGGCCACTTCATTGGAGACTGTCCGGTGCGCCCGGGAAACTCCCCCCACCTTGGGCTTGCAGGAGGGGCATCCCTAGGTGTCAGTGGGGCCCCTCCCCGTCTGACCATTCCGGTTTTTGTGTGGAACTTCACCGGACAGCACCTTTCGGCCACCGCCTTCCGGGACTCGGGGTCCGCTGGTAACTTTATCAGCCCGCGCTCGTGTCACAGTACCGGGCTTCCAGTGACCCCCCTGCAGAAACCCACGTTTGTCTCCTCAGTCAGTGACGAATGCCTCAGGGATCCCTTTTCGGTTCTGCACTGCGCCCTCCCCTTGCAGATTGGTGCGCTACATCGGGAAACAGTGAAGCTACTCGTACTGCCTCGTTCCTCTTCGGAGATCCTTCTGGGTCTCCCCTGGTTACAAGAACATGCTCCGACCTTAAACTGGAACATGGGGCGGATTCTTCGTTGGGGTCCGGCATGTCACGCTCGATGCCTTCGGGCGCCCCTCCCCCAGCCCGTCGATCTGCCTCTACCGAGCCTATGAAATCTCTGCCAGGTCTGCCTGCTTCTTACCAGGACTTCTCTGATGTATTTTCTGAAAGACAGGCTGAAACTCTGCCTCCACACCGGCCCTTCGATTGCCCTATAGACCCGCAACCCCGGGAAATACTCCCCCCAGAGGCCGAGTTTACCCTCTTTCCGTCCCAGAGACAAAGGCGATGTCTGAATACATACAAGAGAATCTTCGCAAAGGCTTAATCCGCAAGTCGTCCTCGCCGCGGGAGCCAGATTTTTCTTCGTTGAAAAAAAAGATGGGACTCCCCGGGCCATGTATTGATTATCGGGGCCCTGAACAAGATTACCGTGAAGAATAGATACCCTTTGCCTTTGATCTGGGAGCTATTTGACCGCCTTCGGGGCGCAAAATTTTTTCTAAACTGGACCTCCGCGGTGCTTACAACCTGATTCGGATCCGGAAAGGTGACGAGTGGAAAACAGCCTTTAACACCCGCGATGGCCACTTCGAATATCTCGTCATGCCATTTGGTCTCTGTAATGCCCCGGCTGTCTTCCAAAAACTTTGTTAATGAGATCTTCCGGGATCTCCATCGTCTGCGTTATTGTTTTATCTAGACGATATTCTCATCTATTCTCCAGACCTGAGACTCACCGTCACCATGTCGGGCCAGGTCTTAGACGTCCCGGGACCCCCAAACTCTATGCCAAGTTGGAGAAGTGCCTGTTCGAGTGAAACCCCCCTCCCCTTTTTAGGGTACATCGTGTGGGAATCAGGGTCTTCAGATGGACCCCGCCAAGCTCTCTGCGGTCCTACAGTGGCCCGCCCGGGTGGGCCTTCGGGCCATCCAGCGTTTTCTCGGTTTTGCCAATTACTACAGGCAGTTTATCCCACAGTTCTCCTCGCTGGTGGCTCCTATGGGGCCCTCCCCAAAAAGGGGGCCGATCCCAATTTTTTGGCCCTCCCGAGGCACAAGAGGCATTCAAACGTCTGAAACCTGCGTTTGGCTCCGCTCCTGTTCTCTCTCGTCCGGACCCTCAGCGCCCGTTTGTCCTAGAGGTCGACGCCCCCTCAGTTGGTGCGGCGCCGTCCTTCTTCAGAAGTCCTCCTCGGGGAAATTGCGGACATGCGGATTCTTCTCCAAGACGTTCACCCCTGCTGAACGCAAATACACTATCGGTGATCGGGAGCTTCTTGCCATAAAGTTGGCCCGGAAGAATGGCGTCACTTGCTGTGGGGGCTGTCATCCCCATAGAGATCTACACTGATATAAGAATCTGCTCTATTTACAGTCTGCTCAGCGCTGAATCCACGTCAAGCCAGGATGGTCGCTTTCTTTGCTCGCTTCAATTTCCTCCACACTTCCGACCAGCTAAAAAATGTCAGGGCGGACGCTCTCTCTAGATCCTCCGACACGGTGGGCTTGGAGGCACCCTGCAACACATTATCCCTTCCGGAACGGCTTCTATCGGCAGCCCCGGTAGACCTTCAACAATTACCTCCGGGGAAGACCTATGTCCGTCCTGCTTTGCGGCCTCGAATTCTTAAATGGGGACATTCTTCTCGTACATCTGGTCATCCTGGGGTCCGCAAATCTGTACAACTCATCTCGAGATACTATTGGTGGCCCTCTCGCGCAGCGTTAGGGATTTTGTCTTAGCTTGTACCTCCTGTGCTCGGAATAAAGTGCCTCGTCTCAGACCCGCGGGTCTGTATACTAGACAAGTGCTTTACATAGGTATAGGTATAATAGATGTCATGTGGTATATAACGGATGTCAAATAAAATGTCGACATTTAGGCAATCGCCATTATCAAGAGACATCTAAAAAATAAGAAATAGTGCATGGTGAATAAAAACCCAAAAAAATAAGGGATAAAAAGCAAAAGAAATAAAGGATTACAAGAAGAAAGAGAGACAAGAGCAATGCAGACAAGTGAAAACAAGAGTAGAAAGAGGAAGACAAAAAAAATAGAGTAAAAAGAAGTAGGCGAAAAAGAAAATATAAACGGTAATCTTAGCTAATAAAGTAATGCTAATTGCTAGTATTTATAGGGAGACGAAAGGCACCAAAGCAGGCTGTAAGATAGTAAGATAGAAGAACAGGACAATGAATGTAAGAGGATAAGGTAAGTCAACATACCAAAATTAGTATCCAGACGGGTAGTGAGGAGTATGTCCGGGCTAGAGACACAGTAAGAGATAGGTAAGGGCACAGGGAATGGTCCAGGGCGCAGTAAGAGAGATAGAGAGTAATAAAAGGTAAACCTTGTATGGAGGAGAGTAGGACCTGACGTCTGGGAGCAATGACGTACCGCCGGCAACTGAACATGGAGTGTGTGGCCGGAAGAAATAGACCGCGCATGCGCGGGAAAATCACACATGCGCGGTAGCAGAGAAAGGGCAGAGAGGGCAAAAATGGCACTGCGCATGCGTCTCGAACGGCGCAGGCGCAGTAGGGAAAAAGACAGAAATAGAGGGTAAAACACCGGACATAAGGAATACAATAGAGAAGAAAATAGAAATAAGGGGGAGAATAGAGCAAAGAAGGTAAGGGTGACTTGCAGGAAATATGGAGCGGAGGAAAAAAAGGGGAAAAAGGGAATGAGAAATATCCACTCCATGAACACTCAGGAATTCACAGATGCCATACAGTCCTCACTGCCCCCAATCTCCTCCCTCTCCTGCCCTGAACTGGCGTCCAAACAATATAATGAAACTCTTTCCACCACCCTGGACACATTGGCACCGCTCACATACCGCACCACCAGAGTCAGACACCCACAGCCATGGCACACGCCTCAGACTCGCCATCTGTAGCGATGTTCCAGATGTGCGGAGCGTCTGTGGAGGAAGTCGAAGCTACCTGCAGACTTTCTCCACTACAAATTTATGCTCAGGACTTATCAAACTGCCCTTCACAGCGCCAAACAAAAATATTTCACCTCCCTCATCGCAACCTTACACAACAACCCTAAACGCCTGTTTGACACCATCCACTCCCTTCTCAGGCCTAAAGCTCAGGCCCCGGTCTCTGACCTCCATGCTGAAGACCTGGCCACTCACTTCAAAGAGAAAATTGACAAAATCCGGCAAAACATCTCATCTCAAACCCCAAGCAGCAGCCATCTGGTCCCTCCCCGCACATCCCCCAGCCTACTCTCAGCTCTTGACCCGACGACAGAAGAAGAAGTGTCCAGGCTTCTGCTGTCTGCTCACCCCACCACCTGCTCTAGTGACCCCATTCCCTCCCACCTTGTCCAGTCTATTTCTCCAGCTATCATCTCTCACATAACTGCAATCTGTAACCTCTCTCTCTCCACTGGGATCTTCCCATCTTCCTTTAAACATGCTGTTATAACTCCCTTACTGAAAAAGCCCACTCTGGACCCATTCTGCGCTGATAACTACCGACCAGTCTCTAACCTGCCCTTTATCTCCAAACTCCTGGAACGCTTGGTCTACTCCGCCAAATCGCTATCTCCCCGGCTAACTCTTTTTTGGGACCCTCTGTTTGTTATGGGGGCCCGGGGGGGCCCCACCGTCCCCCTGCGGCTGTTTTCCCTCCCTGCCAGGGCTTGGGCGGAAATCGCGGTCACCCGCGGCCACCCTCGTCCCCCCCGCCGGCTCGCTTACCTGGCCCCCGCTCCGTTTAAACGCCGCTCCGCCCTTTCCCGGCCGTCGTGCGATGGTCCCCCCTAGGCGTGCGGGCAGCGGTTGGTCTATTTTTTAAAGGGCCCAGTGCCCCGGGAAAATTGGTTTTTTTTCCCGGGCACTGGCCCTATTTTAAGGTATCCCCCCCCGGGAACCTTTTTCCCAGATTGTTGGTGTTTTTAGATTCATTTTGGGGTGTCTTAAAGTCCTTGTTGTTTAACCCGTGAAACCGTCCGTTTGTACTTTTCCTTGCCTTGCTTTTTGCCCCCTCCCCCTGCCCGTTCCCCGTCTTTGCCCCGAACCTTACCGCCTCCCCTGCCCCTTCTGCCTGCCCCCGGGATTTGCCTCCGGATTACGATTTTGTCCCCGCAGTCCCCCGGCCGCCACCAAGCAAGTCCGGGGGGGGTAAAAACTGGGGGCCTCACGCCCCCAGCAAAAAAACCATCCCGCTTTGCGGGGGGGGGTTTTGTAAAAAACCGGGGGGCTACTTAGATTCCTTTCCCCGGGGGGGCTTAAATTTCCATCGCTTGCGGTGGTCAGCGAATCCCCGGGAACCCTTTTACAGTACAATCTGGCCTGGATTCCCCCGGGGTTTACCTCTGCCTGTCTCCGGGACGTCACGCGGATGTTCCCCAGCAGGCCAGCATTCGACCAGTTTCGCCCCCATGATGCGGGAACCTTGCGGCCCCCTACCTCCGCCTGCAGCTGCTGCCTCTGCCTGAAACCTGTTGTCCGGCACCCTGGGCTTTTCCCCTGCTTACACTGGTTCCTTTTCTGAATTGCCGCCCCCTCTCGTTTAGGGATGGAGCCCTCAAAAAGGGTGCAGGGGCTTCATCAGTCAATGCCCCAATACTTTGGGAGATGCTGGGACCCCAAATTTTTCCTACTGGCGGGCTAAAGGGGCCTTTTTTTTAATTAGCCTTTTTTTTAAAAGGGCGGGGTTTTTGGGTTTGGGGGCCACCAGCGGGTGGGACCGAGGTGATCCGCGGGAGGGGTTTAATCTGCAACCCTTCCTCCGGGGATTCCCCCACTGTCTTTGGGGAAAACCGGGCCCGTCCCTCCTTGTTTGCCGCGCTTGCTCCGTCTCCGCCCAGGGCAAACCCCCACTGTGGGAGGGGTACTGGTGAAAGTTCCGCACCTTGGCCTCGGGAATTTGGGGGCGGGAAAACAACGAGGCTCTGGTGGCGACGTTCTGGCAAGGTCTCTGGGGGGACGCTTTAAAAGTTGAGCTGGGGTGGGGACCTCCCCTCCTCGTGGACGAATTGATTCGGTTGGCCCCCCCCCGGGTTGATATACGCTTTGCTAAAAGAAAAAACAAGGCTCCGCCCCCAAGCGGTCCACTGCCCATGTGGCTACCTCGCTTAGCTCCTGTCTTTCAAGTCCCCCATTCCTCGCAACGGTTCATGAGGACAAACCCCCTTGCAGGTTGAAATGGGCTCATTTGGCCCCAGGGGGAAAACGCTAAAGCGACGTCTGAGGCAGTTATGTTTCTACTGGGGCGGTTTGGGCCACTTCTTTGGGGAGACTGCCCGGGGGCGCCGGGGAAAAATCCCGCCCTAGGGCTTGCAGGAGGGGCCCACCCCTAGGTGTCAGTGGGGGCCTCTCCCGTCGGACCTTTTCCGGTTCTGTGTGGAACTTCCCCGGACGAACCTTTCGGGCCCACCCCCTTTTCCGGGGACTGGGGGTCCGCGGGGTAACTTTTTTGGCCGCGCTGTGTCACGGTACCGGCTTCCAGTGACCCCCCTGCAAAAAACCCCACGTTTGCTCTCAGTCAAGTGGCGAATGTCGGGGGATCCCATTGGGTTCTGAACTGCGCCCCCCCAACCTTCCCAGTTTTGGGTGCGTTTCATGGGGAAACAGGGGAAAGCAAATCGACTGCCTGTTCCTTTTCGGAGATCCTTCTGGGCCCCCCCCGGGTTTTACAAGAACAGGGCCCGCCCTTAAACGGGAAATGGGCAAAGTTTTCTTGTTGGGGCCCGGCATGTCACGCTCGATGCCTTGGGCGTCTCCCACCCCTTTCGATCTGCCTTTTCCCGGGAACCCTATGAAATCTCGCCGGGTCTGCCTGTTTTCTTACCAGGACTTCTCTGATGTATTTTCTAAAAGACAGGCGGGAAACTCTGCCTCCCCCCCGGCCCCTTTCGTTTGCCCTATAGACCTGAAACCCCGGGAAATACTCCTCCAGAGGCCGAGTTTACCCTTTTTTCCGCCCCAAGGGGAAACAAAGGGATGTCCTGATAATAAAAGAAAATTCTTCGCAAGGGCCCTTAAGAAAAGTCGTCCTCCCCCGGGGGGAGCCGGATTCTTCTTCTTTGAAAAAAAAAGATGGGACTCTCCCGCCATGTTTTTTGATTTTCGAGGGGGGGCCCGGAACAAGATTCCCTTTTGAAGAATAGTTTAACCTTTCCCTTTTTGATTTTTGGAAAGTATTTGACCGCCTTCTTTGGCGAAAAAATTTTTTCTAAACGGACCTCCGGGGTTTGCTTACAACCGGGTTTGGGGTCCGGAAAGGGGGACGGGGGTGGAAAAAGCCTTTAACACCCGCGAGGGCCACTTCGAATATTCGTCATGCCTTTTGGTCTCTGTAAGGGCCCGGCTGTCTTCCAAAATTTTGTTAATGAGATCTTCCGGGATCTTCCTATACGTCTGCTTTTTTGTTTATCTAGACGTTATTTCCTATTCTCCGGGCCCTTTGGGGATTTCACCGCCCACCATGTCTGCCAGGTGCTAAGATGTCCCCGGGCCCCACCAACTCTTTGAAAAATTTGGGAAAAGTCCCTGTTCGAGTGCACCACCCTCCCCTTTTTAGGGTACATGGGGGGTCGGATCAGGGGGCTTCAGAGGACCCCCCCAAGCTATCTGCGGGTTTCCCACATTGGCCCCGTCGGTGGGCCTTCGGGCCTTCCCGCATTTTCTGGCTTTGCCAATTACTACAGGCAGTTTTTTACCACAGGGTTTCCTGCTGGTGGCTCCCATGGTGGCCCCCACCAAAAAAGGGGGGCCCTCCCAAACTTGGCCTCCCAAGGCCCAAGGGGGCATTTTAAACGTCGGAAAAACTGGTTTGCTCCGTCCTCTTTTTTGGGCCCGGGCCCTCAGGCCCGTTTGTCCTAGAGGTCAACGCCTCCTCAGTTGGTGCCGGCGCCCTCCCTTTTTCAGAAGTCCCCCCTCGGGGAAAATTGGGGGACATGCGGGGTTCTTTTTCCCAAAACGTTCACCCCCGTGAAAAGCAAATACCCCTATCGGTGATCGGGGGGCTTCTTTTCCTTTAAAAATTTGGGCCCCGGAAGAATGGCGTCACTTGTTTTTTGGTGGGGGGCTCGTCATCCCCTAGAGATCTACATGGGTTTAGAATCTGCCTTTTATTTACAGTCTGCCCCAGCGGCTGAAACCCAAAGTCAAGCCCGATGGTCGCTTTTTTTGCTCGCTTCCCAAATTTTCCCCCTCACTTTCCCACCGCCCGAAAAAATTTCAGGGGGGACGCCTCTTAGATCCTCCGACACGGTGGGCTTGGAGCCCCCCCTCAAACATTATCCCTTCCGGGAACGGCTTCTACGGCCAGGCCCCCCGGGGGTTTGCCTTCAACAATTTTCCCCCGGGGGGAAAAAACCTATGTCGTCCTGCTTTGCGGCCTCGAATTTTTAAAAAGGGGGGCATTCTTCTGTACAGCTGGTCATTGGGGGGCCGCCCAAAATTTACAACTCATCTCGAGTTACTATTGGTGGCCCCTCTCGCCCCAGGGGGCGTTTGGGATTTTGTCTTTGCTTTTACCTCCCGTGCTCGAATTAAAAATTTCCGTCTCAAAAACCCCCGGGTCTGTCCGCCCCTTTTCCCGTGCCAGGAAACCTTGGTCCCATATTGCTATGGGTTTTTTCACCGACCTTTTCCGGGGTCATCCCGGGAAACCCCCGGTCAAATTTTGGGGGGGTTTGGGGATAGATTTTTTAAAATGGCTATTTTTTGCCCCGCCCGGGTTACCTTTTGGGACCCCAGCTAGCCCAGTCTTTTTTCCACCATATTTTTTCGGGTTTCATGGGCTCCCCCCGCAATCCCTCTGTTTGGGGAGTCCGTTTGTGTCTAAAATTTTTTTGGGGGGCTTCCCCGTGTTACTCAGTTAAGGTCCAGTGGACTTTCATCTGCGTTCCCCCCTCAGACCAACGGCAGGTGGAGAGGGGGTTTTTACCAATTTAAAGGGGGTTATCTGCGGGCATTTTGTTGTCTGCCCGGCAGGAAAAAACTGGTTGACCCTTTTCCCCGGGGGAATTCTCTTACAAATTCCCCGACTCAAAGGGGCCGCTAAAGCCCCCCCTTTTTTTTTGTTTTGGGTTTTCATCCCCCCCCCGCCTTTCCCCCCAGCCGTTTGTGTAAGTTCCCGCCGTGGAAGTCCAAGTACGAGACATCAAAATCACTCTGGCAGGTCACTCGTCAGGCCCCGCTTCAGGTTTTCCCCTCGTAAATAAAAACTCAGGCGATAGGTTTCAGAGACCCCCCCTGTAATTTTGGCCTGGGGGATAGGGTTTGGCTATCGTCCAGATACTTAGTTTTAAGGTTCCGTACAAGTTGGGCCCCAAATATTTTGGGCCCCTTTTTTTGGTACTGCGTAGCTTTTAAAAAGGTTTCCCCACAAGCTCGCTTGCCTCCCACTCTGCGTTTTTTCCCGAAAGCCCTTCCATGTTTTCCTCCTCAAGCCTGTGGTGCTGAATCGTTTTCCCGTGGGTCTGTCTCGCCTTCCCCTGGCCGAATCGGTAACATCTTTTAGGGCAAGGGGGTGGGTTGGGGCAGAAGACAGTGTGGGGGAAGCGGTTCTTTCTATTTTAATGGAAGGGGTTTGGGCCCGAGGAGGTTCGTGGGAGCCCGGGGGCAAAACTTTTTCACCAGATTCCTGGTGGTTCAAAAAAAAGGGGGGGACCTAAGGGGGAGGGGGGGGGGACTGTAATGGCGGGCCGCGGGGCCCCCCTGCCCCTGCGGCCCTTTCCTGCCTGCCCGGGCTTTTGGCGCGGGCATCGGGGGTTTACCGCGGCCAACCCCCGGGCCCCCGCCGGCTCGCTTACCTGGGCCCCCCTCCCGGGGAACGCCGCTCCCGTCCCTCCCCGGCCCTGTGCGCATGCGCGCCCCTAGGGTGCGCAAAGACGGCTGGTCTAGATTTAAAAGGGGAGTGTCCCGGTAATTTTTGGGGTTTTGCCGGGTCGGCCTTTGGGGGGTTCCCCCGGGGGGGGGGTTGGGGCCGGGGGGTTTGGGGGGGGGGGGTGTTTTAGAGGTTTTGGAGGTCTTTAAGGGTTCCCCCCCTTGAGTTTTTGGGGGTTTTAAATCCCTTTGCGGCTTTCTTTTTCCTGAACCTTGGCCTGTTTTTTGCGCCCGCCCTGGGGCCCTCTGCCCGTTTTCTGGCCACGAACCTCTGCCGCCCGCCCCGACCCTTTTGCCCGTCCCCGACTTTTCCCCCCCCCCCCCCCCGGATTACGTTTTTTTACCCGCAGTACCCCGGCCCCCACCGCAAGAAGTCAGTCGGGGTAAAGACCGGTAAAACCTCCGCCGCACAAGCCCCCCACTTTTTCGGCGGGCTCTGGGGGGAAAAAAGGGGGGGCTTTCTTAGATTCCCTTCCCGGGGGTGGGTTGTACTATCGTTTTCGGTGGTCCCGCGAATCCACACACCGTTACACGCAAAAGGTTTTGCACCCCAACCCACGGAAAACTGCTTAGCAAAAAAAATTTCCCAAAGATCTCCTAACAGCTTAAAATTTAAAGGGGAAATACCCCATTTTTGCTTCTTTTGGATCTCTCTGCAGGTTTGAAAACTGTTGATCACCAATTTTTGCTTTAGCATGCTCACCCTTTTGGGCCCCCAGGGGCACCCCTCTCTTTGGTTTCATTTACCCTTTTTAAACCCCCTCCTTCGTGTCTCATTTTTTAGGTTCCCCCTTTCCTTTTCCTTTCCTTTTTGCTGTCGGGGGGTTCCCCAGGGTCCGTTCTTGGTCCTCTCCTCTTCTCAATCTATACAGCCCCAAAATTGGACAAACCCATCAGCAGATTTGGCTTCCAGTACCATCTCTATGCTGATGACACCCAATTATTACACCTCCTCCCGTGACATCACTCCTGCCCTGCTACAAAACACCAGTGACTGCCTGTCTGCTGTCTCTGAATCATGTCCTCCCTGTATCTTAAACTAAACCTCACTAAAATGAACTTCTAGTCATCCCCCAATCTACAAAACCGACCTCACCCTGCTTTTTCTCTCTCCGTGTGTGGCCCCACCTTAACTCCTAGGCAGCAGGCCCCCCTGTTTTGGGGGTTTTATACTAGTTTTCCGATCTGTCTTTAAATCCCCTATATCCAATCCCTTGCCCGCTCCTGTCACCTGCACCTCAAGAACATCTCCAGAATCCGTCCTTTTCTTTTCTGTGGAAACAACTCAAACTCTCATTGTTGCTCTTATTCATTCTCGTCTTGACTACTGTAACTCCTTGCTTATCGGTCTTTCCTCTGTGCAAACTCTCCCCTCTCCAATCTGTCCTGAATGCAGCAGCCAGGCTTGTCTTTCTTTCCAGCCGCTATACTGATGCCTCTACCCTGTGTCAGTCACTGCACTGGTTGCCTATCCAGTACAGGATACAACATAAACTCATCACTCTCACTCATAAAGCTCTCCACAATGCTGCTCCTCCCTACATCTCATATGCTACCACGGGCGATCAGGCACACCCACAACCCTCATAGCTTTAAAAGGGCCCTGAGAACACATCTTCTCAGTCTGGCCTACCATAATCCCTAATGCTAACACACCCCCCCCCCTTCCCCCACACTCCCGAGTGCCCGTTTCTGGATGTAGATGTACGGTTTGGGTGGGAGGGTCATCCGAAGTCTACAAATAACAACCCCATATTTATGTCACATGGCTGGACCATTGTAAATCTAGCACTTCTTACCCTTGTCTCTCCTGTACACCCTAATAGATTGTAAGCTCTTGCGAGCAAGGCCCTCTCACCGTGTGTCTCATCTGTAAGTAGCTTTTCATTGTGCAATGTATTTATTTTGTCTGTACCCACACCCTCCACATTGGGGAGGGAAAAGGAAAAGGGGAAAAGGAAAAGGGGAAGAAAAAAAGGGAAAAAGGAACCTAGAAGCCCAAGATTAGAAAAGGCGGAGAGGAGAATGAAAGAGAGGAAGAAAACGCAGTATATATAAGTGAGAGGCAAGTAACATAACATATGTACAGTATATACAAAAAGCAAAATGGGGAAGATCACAAAATGTACCAACAATATGAATTGTAGCAAAAACAGTATAACAAAAGCAGTGAATAAATGAATAAATGATGGCAATAAATTGGAGAAAGCACGCATATGTTAATAAAGGAAACCATATTAGGAAAAATATATAAGTGGCTAACCTATTAGAAAGAGTCAAAATAGAAGGCTTTGGATGGCTAACATACAGAATCAATAACAAATATCGAATTCACGGTTCAGGCCGTTTGGTTTTAGGGTCCACAGTGTATGTATCCAATATCGTTCACGTTTAAGTAGCATGGCAATGCGGTTGCCTCCCCGGCGTGGGGTTGAAATGCGTTCGATAACTTGGAACCTTAATTGGGATGGTTGATGGTGGAAATTGATGAAATGTGCTGGAATAGAGAGTAAGGTATTTTTGCACCGAATTGTGGACTTATGTTTAGATATTCAATCTTTGAGGGCCTGGTTCGTCTGGCCTACATAGCCTAGGCTGCATGGGCATTTAATAAGATAAATTACAAAATTCAAACGAAATGTAGAGGTACCCTTGAGGGTTTGTGGGGGTTTTATTTATTTTTTGTATTACTCTTTTTTACGCTTTTCATCAACGTTTGAAACACTCGGGTTTTTGGGAATTTTAATAAAAAGGGCCCTCCCCCCTCCCCAAAAATTTGGGAAAACCCACAGGGCCTGGAGGTTTAACTTTAAAAGGAAAAAAATTTTTTTGTTTCAGTCACGTAAAGGGGGGTGCAGGGGCCCCTGACGGGAAACCCACCCCTGCCCCTGCAGCTTGACGTGCGGGCCCTAAAAACGGCGGGACGGCAACTGGGCGACAGCCCCTTCGCTGCTAAAGGGGTTTGGGGCCGTCAGAAGGAAGAATAGCCCAGACGTCCGGGCCCAATATAAAATGGGGAACGCCAAACCCCAAAAAAACCCGGGAACCCAAGGAAAAAAGGGAAAACAAGCCGAGGTCAGAACCCAAACGGAAGCGAAGCACAAAAATCAGGAGACAACCCGGGGTCAGGAGAACAAGCCGGGGGTTCAGGATACTGATAATTTAAAATACAAAAAACCGAACAAAAAACGAAAAAAAGCCAGGAAAATATCACAGGCGCAGCAGTCAGCCTTCGGGGATTTTAAAAGGGGGAAAACCTGGATACCGCCCCTGAAAGTTTGGATTGGAGGGCCCCTCCGGGTCCCCCCTTTGGGGCGGGTTTGAAACCTCGCCCCCGGGGTCAGGATTTGGGCGGGGGCCCTTTTCCCTTCACAGAGTTGCAGCAGCAAGTGTATCTGGGGGGGGATGTGAATCAGTTTCTGCCCTTTGCCCCCGCAGCCCGGGGGCAAAACCCAAAGCCCTGCCCATTTTTCAGTGAAAAGGGAGGGGCCTTTTTAAAAATTAAATTTTAAAACCAGGGTTAAGAGATTTGGCTATGTTTTAAATTGATTGGCTTAATCTATTCTTGCGGGAAAAAGGGGGGTTTCTTTTAAAAAATGAATTGAGTGGGAAAGGGGCAGACATTTTTGAGCATTTTTTTAAAATTTGAAAACCCGTTCAACATTTTAAAAGTTTTAAATTAAGTTTACGACAAAATGGCCCCAAAAAGGGGCAACAACAGATTTGGTTTTCCCCCCGGAAAAGAAAGGGGGTTATCAATGCTTGAATAGGGGGAATACCCCCTGCCATCAAATCAAAAAGGTAACAAATATATCTTATATCTATTTTACTTTTTAAAAAAATTCTATCTTTTAAGTTTTGCTTCCCTTCCGAGTCTCAAATTCAAAATTTGGACGTCTGACCCAAAAACTTTGATAAAAAAAAAAGAAAAGATTTGATCGTGGTTCTGTTTTTAAATTTTATTATGTAAAGTTTTTGCGGGGTTTCCTTTTTTGGGGGAGTGAATGGGCAGCATGTGTGACTTTACTTTTTGTAAAAGGGTTTAAAAGGGGTCTCATGCCTGCTTTGCCCCCTTAGCTGGTTTTAGAACAAAGGAAATTCCTGAGAGGGGGTGGGAGGGGGAAACCCTCCATTTAATGAAAAAAATAGAGTTTAAAAGGCTTTTTTGAGAATTGGATTTTTATGAGTGTTTCCAGCTCGTTAGATAGCATATAGTGGTTTTTTGCAGAAAAATGAAATTTAAAAAAAATTTTTTTATCCGTTGGTTAAGCCCGACAGACAAGATTATTGAATTTTGGGCCCTTTGGTTTTGGAAAAACCAGTTTTTTTTAAAAAAGTTAAGGGACGTGAAAAGAGTTGGGTTTTGATTTTTTAATCAAACCAACTCAGAGGTTTTGATGCAAACCCTTTGTTTTAAATTTAGGAACTTGAAAAGGGGTGGTTTAGTTTTTTAATCTAACCACATCGAGGTATTTTGGGTAACTTTGAGTGTGACGACACTGTAAAATCTGGGAAAAGTTAAAAAGGGTAACTCGTTGGGGGAAATGGGAAAAAAAAATCTCTAAAAAAAAGACTGCAATTTAAATTGTAGGAAGGGAAAAAAAAAGCAGGAAAATTAGAAACGTTTGGGAAAAAATAAAGGTTTAAAAATTTGGGTATTTGAAAAAAGTTGGACAAGGGAGAAAAATGATGGGGAAAGGGCTTAAAATAAATGTGAGGTTTTTGTTGTCACCTGTATATTTAAAGGGTTTTAAAGAAAAGGGATTTTGCCCTTGAGATGAGAATGCAATGAAAAAAGGGTTTTTTCCCCCCATTTCTGGACTTTGGGGTCTTTAGTGCCACAGGGGCAGCTCTGATTTTTTAAGGGAGGGGGGAAGGCCACTCCAGATGCTGGAGACCATTGTTTTTTTTCGTTGTTTTCGGGCATTATCTGGTTGCCCCCCCAAATTGATGAATTTTTAGTTTTTTTTGTGTGTAATTGATATTTTGGTCTTTACAGGTAAAGTTCTGCAAAATGATGTTTGGTAAAATTCAAAATATATTCAAATATTTTTATGCTTTTGTTATAAATTAGAAAAAAAGTTATTTTCTGGTGTATAAATTAAAAAAGGGGTTTATCCTTTTAAAAATTTGGGTTTTTTTAGAAAAAATTTCCCACGTGGCAAATTAAAGAGCTTTTTTAATATAAGCAAAAAAATTGGGGTTGTGCAAAAAAAGTTTTAAAAATTTTAAAAATTTTTCTATGTTTTAACTACTTTTATATTCCAGGAATGTTACTTACGGTTTTTTTTCTCCCCAAATGTTTTTTTTAAAGGGGGGAAAAGGGGAGAAAAATTTAAATTTTCCCCTTAAATTTTTCTCTTGTAGGAATAAAAGAGTGAATTTTTACAAATTTTTTTTATATTGATTTGAAGTAAAAGACTCTAAAGCTAGGGGATTTTTTTTAAATTTTGATCTTTTCCATTTTTTTGGGTTTTTTGTGGCATTGGTATTTTGTTTTTTTTTTTTTTTTCTTCTTTCCATTTTGTTTTTGTGTAACGGGGTTTCGCCGCGGTCCCGGGGCCACGGGCCCCGGTCCACCCTTGTCCCCGCGGGAGGTCCCCCCGGGGGGGACGGGGGGCCCGCCGCGGGTCCCAACCTTTCTGCCCGTGGCGCATTTTTGCCCCCCCCCCTCACCCGACCCGCGCTCCCGTTCGGGTTTTCCCCGTCCCCCGCTTGGGGGGCCCCCCAAAGCCATGCGCGCCCCCTAGCGCGCCCCTACCGGGGCCCCTGTTCTTGTAGTTTAAAGGGCAGTGCGCCGGTAATTGGCTAAATTTTTTTTTTTCGCGGGGGGTGTCTCTATTTAAGTTTTTTGGGCCCCCGTCAATTCCCCCCTGGTTTTTTGGGTTTCCCCGTTTTCCTTTTTGAAAGCTTTCCTGGAAAAATCAAATTTTCTCTTGGGCCCTGTACCAGACCTTGCTTTCGTTTCCCCGACTCCGAAACCTCGGGCCCCCTGCCCTGAAACCCTTTTCGCCGTCCACGACCACGAACCATTTCCGGGCCCCCCTGACCCCTTCCCGCCTGCTCACCACTAAAGATTTTTGGATTAATTTTTTACTTCGCTGCACCTTTGGGTTTCCGCCGCAAAGGGAAGGGCACGTCAGGGGGGACGACCCCCGGTAGCCTCAAGCCACAGGGAAGGGCCATCCCCCTTTTTCGGCGGGCTCGGTGAATAACCCGGGGGGTACTTTAAATTCCGTTCCCTGGCGGGCTTAGCCCATCATGCCCCGCGGTGGTCCCGCGGAATTTCCCCAAACCAAGTTTTCCCTTTTCAGTAAGATCACCAAAGGAAACCCCCCAAAGGGCCCTCTGCCAAGCATCCCCCGGGTATTAAAGACGGTTGTTGGGCCCCGCAAAAAGGGAACAAATCGCACAACCCAAAGGGCAGCAGTTTTGGGGCCCGCTTCTGCCTTGATGCTTCGTCCAAACATCCCCGGGAGCCGCCCCCCCGGCCTCCCGGGCCCCGTTGGGTCCATCTACAATCTGCATTCCTTTTGGGCCCCGTGGGACCCCCAAACTTGGCTCCCTCTACCCCCCACTTTTGCCGGGGAAACCCAGCTCTGGGGAGGTTTCAATTTCCAGTGCTCTATGCAAGTGGAGGAAAAGGCGGGCCCGTTTCCCCCGGAGAGGTCTAAAATG